>OOFC01013915.1:0-12107 GCA_900323345.1 Pseudochromis fuscus
AGAAGCAATAGAGGAACAACTGCTGTTTTTGACTCTCGGTCTGTGGCTGTTTTTGACAACAAGAACACAATTTTTTGTTTTGTTTTGAAATGTTTGCACCTTGTCGTGCGTCCAAGGGGTAGAGTTTCTGACAGATGCCATTTCTTTTCTTGTTTTTGAAACATGTCTGCACGGCTTGCTGATGATGTTAAAAATGACGTGTTTGCGGGGACAGATTATTTGCCTTGCAGTGATGACGCAACGATGCAGTGACGATTCCAACCAATAAGATTTTAGTACCTGCTCCCAGGTACTTTTTTTGGAGCCGCAGGAGAGGAGGTACGAAAAGTTGTACCAGGTACCAAGTTCCAGGTACTTTTTTGCCAGTGGAAATGTGCCAAAAGAGTTATTTACTATATACTACATGTTGTAAGAGTGTAATAACAGTGATGTCGAAGCAAGAATAGCAGAAAAACACAAAAAACTGAATTTGATTTTTGAGTTATAGTGAATAGAGACACTGCAATTGCACATGAATGTTTTTCATGCTAAATTTGAATTTTAAATCAAAATAAGCATAATAAGTCTAGGTGGAAACTTGCAGGCTCAGGTGTTAAAGGGTTAAATGATAGTTGTGTGTTTTGAAGTAAAATGTGTTTCTAACACTAGGAAACTGGTTGTAGATGGACAAGATGGCTGATTACCAACTCTGTTCAACTGTATCATCACTAAAATAGATTATTTTCACAAGCAGGAAGTCGCTAAGAGGTCTCGCTAGTAGCACACTGCACAAAAAAATCTAAATAAAGAGATAAGAAACGAGGTGATGTTAGTTCATCAGTCTGAGAAAGATCACAAACCTCTTCCTCTCCGGCTCTGGGACTCCACAGCTCAGCACAGGGAGACACTGTCAACAGTTGGGAAAGACTGAAGAACAAATATCAACCTTCTTAGAAGTAGCCAAGCATCTAAATCCCCTCAAACAGCCCCATGGGACCTCACCCAGACTGTCATAGATGATCCAGAGTACACACAACTGGACAAAATTGACATCTATGGAAAGTGTTGAGGTAAAAAGTAGCGCTGAGTTCGACCTCAATGACCCTCAGAGTTTTATGGACTAACGAGGTGAATGGTTGGACAGGAGGGTCCTGTTGGTGTGACCCAAACACAGACGTCTACAAAACCACATCATACCTTCTGCAACACATGGAGATGTCAGGGTGATGTTGTGGGGACACTTTGCTGCTTCAGGGTAACCTCTGTAATTTAAACATGAATTCATCTCTGACAGAAAATCCTGAAGGAGAAAGTCAGGTCATCAGTCTGTGAGTTGAACCTGAAGCAAGACAATGACTCCAGTCCACATCCGATTGGCTCAGTCTGAATGAAAGTGAAGTTTTGAGTCAAAGTCTGGAGAAGAACCTGAGAAAAACAGTTTACAAACCCGTCGCTGTGGCTGCATTGAAGATGTTTTGGTGAGAAAGCTTCAGCTATCTGTACCACTTCACCATTTAATTCATGTCCCTTCATTTACAACTTTAGTTTCCTCTTAGTTTGATGTCATATCACCAGCTCCTAGTGGTTACATTGTGGAGGTGTTGAATCTGTTGTTGTTGTTGTCAGTGCATTTTAAGACGACAGGTTATGGTATGAATACTGTCAAAATGCAACAATATGTAAACGACAAAGACTAAAAACAATCTTAGACAAATAAAAAGAAACTGTTGTGACCAGTCCATAAATCAGTTGTTCAGAAACTTTTGATCAGGAGCTCGTTCTGTCTCTGTAGCCCGTCAATATTTATCTTTTGCAGCCCACCATGTGTCCATTTTTGGACGAGTGTGTCTGCCTGTGAGTGATGGTGGCCCCCGGAAAAGCACACAGCACATCTGCTGGACAATGATTTCCCTTGATGGCTCCATCAGGTGAAGATGCTGGAGGAAATGGTGAGGAGGAGGAGGAGGGAGGCAGCAGAGGAGGGGGAGGAAGGTGGTTGTTTAAAGGAGGAGCGGGGGCTGGAGGAGGTGGAGAAATGAGGAGGTTTTAAGGAGGGATGAAGGAAATGACTGACCTCCTGGGACCCGGCTAAAATGCTCCCATCTTCCTAATCTCCTGCTCTATTTTGAGAAGCAGCAGGAGGGATGTCAGAGACGCGAGGAAGCCGCTGACAGATGATCAGACACGAGGGCACTCACAGGCCTGATGAATGGGATCTCTACATTGGCTAAATGGCTGCACCACCGTGGAGGAGACAGGGGCGAACAGAGAAAAGACAAAGGACTTTCCATTACTGGGGGACAATTGCATTAACAGGATGGGCTTTTTGCCATCAAGTAATATTTGAATTGCTTTCACCCATAAGCCTAACGCTGGTGATAATTGTGACACAAAAACAGCTTCATCTCCACCAGATATTTTTTTACAATTGCACTTGCACAGATTTTCACAGTGGATATTCATTAGCAGTATGTACAGATTCACACCAGGAGTTTCCAGGTCGCAGAAATCTTACAGAGAAATGAAGAAAACAAATAGTTTTCTCCACATCGAGCTCAAAGTCCTGTTGAGAAAGGATCATTGTCTGGCTGTGTGAGAGCCAAAAGGTAAGAGGCTCCATAAGAGAGATAAGGTTGTAGAGTCTCAGCGGTGATAAGTATCTTATCAGCCTGTCGTCTGCCTCCTGAACTCTGCGAGGATATCTGTTGTATTACACAACGTTAGACAGCCACTGCTACCTGCAGATAAAGGACTCTTCTGTTTTTCTACCTTTGTGCATTTCTAAAACATCCCTTTGACAGCATATCAATTAACTCATGAGTCATTGCTCTCAGTCAGAAAGTGGGTCACACTAAAAGTTTATGCTGTGCCATTTATGGTGCTACTATTACCTAACCATTTCCCCAGCGTTCTCCAGTCTAGGTTGTGTGTTTTGATGCTCCACAGCTCAGACAGTGACATACATTATGTTGTGTTTTCTGTCGCCAATTACACCGAGGAGCTCCAGGCGGTTTCACTTGAGTGTGACATATGTTGTCATTGCATTGCTTTTCCAACAACCCTGGTCGAGGCATTTCATTTTCACATACATATGAATTATCCTCCCCCTAAATAGACCCTCGGAGCCTTCGGGCTGGATAGGAGGGGAGGCTGGGCCGATTTCACACAGCCAAGGCTCATCAATCTCCCGGTTCATTCGGTTCACTAAGGGGGTCCTCTTTCAATGGTGAGAGCAGTCGATAGACCACTTCTACCCATACGAGAGCAATTCCATTAAGAGCACCCTCCACCTCGGGCCTCAAAAAGAGGGCTTATCAGAGGCCCGCAGCGAGGGAAGCGTTGCAGCCATCCATCGTCAACTATGAGAGAAGGGAATCAACACTGCTGACAGTCTTTTCACCTTCCCTCCTTTCTCCTGTATTGGCCTCAACAACAGAAACATCACCACTGTCCTCACCAGAGAGGGACTCTGCTTTCCAAGCACCTCCACCAGTGCTGTTTACTGTAAGTGGACGTATCTGAGACCAAAGAAAACCTTTTTCTTTTCATTCAGTTGAAGGGACTAATCTACGGAGCTCCTAAAGGGACAAAAAAAAAAAAAGTGCCACTATCTAGTGCGCACCAGATCTATCTCACTCTAAATATCTCATGATCTCGTCTCGCTATCACGAGATAGCATTTCTGGTATACAGAAGAGTATACATAATTTGTTCAAATCTTCAGTTCATGATTTAGCTTGAAAATTACTGAACACCACCATTCACAAGTGTTATGCCACTTTAAGGTGGACCGGGAAATTCAGCCTCTTCTGTATACCAGAAATGCTAACTCGAGATAGTTATCTGGTGCGCACCAGCTACCTGTCACGAGTTAGCATTTCTGCTTGTGTCTCGTGTGCACCAGTAATTTTCAAGCTAATTCATGAACTGAAGATTTGGACAAATTATGCATACTGTATGCTGTCTCGTGCACACAAGATAGCTATCTAGTGCTCACCAGATACCGACACTTATTTTATTTTTCATGTCCCTGTAGGGGCTCCGTACTAATCCAAAAACAGCTATCAGGTTGTTGTTTTTTTTTATAGTATTTTTATATTTGCCAGTAAAGTTTTGAAAATGCCATTGACATGTTATTAAATGGAGTACATTTATATAGCGCTTTCATGACCTAAGCTAGGTCCCAAAGCGCTTTACAAAGGAACTCATTCACCCATTCACACACACACTCACACACCAATGGCTACAGAACTGCCATGCAAGGCGCTAGCCACCAACTTAGGGTTCAGTGTCTTGCCCAAGGGCACTTCGACATGTGGACAGGAGGAGTCGGGGATCGAACCCACAATCTTACGATTCACAGGCGACCCACTCTACCACCTGAGCCACACCCGCCCATATTATCTTTTGTGTCACATTTACACAATATAATCACCAAATGATTGTGTGTGTTGTGTGGCTAGTTGCAATGTCTCTTCCCCACCCTTGTTTTGTGTGTTGTATGTTCACCTGCTCATGGATCCAGAGGTGAAATGCTGACAGACCTGTGATCAGTCCAACCATCAGACTACAGTCTGGACTTAAACCCCAGATCTCCTCCACTCATCAGCAGATCATTAGGTAACAAACTCTGGCTCCAAGTATCTGTGTTTTTCCCTCCGCTGCACCAGTCACCTGATTTCTTTACACTGGATCTTCACATGCATCTATCTGTGTCTTGGACTCTCACTTTCTCATTTTCATAAATAGAAACTGTTGCAGTAACAGTGTTAACTGCCATCCTGCTTCCAACCTTTTCTCTTGGGTCCTTGTGCTTTTTTTCCACTCAAACCTGCTGGCAGCTATTTTTAAAAAACAAGCAGTGATTAAATCTGTGGGCGGGACAACTGAACATGAGCTGAAAGTTGCGAGGACTCTGCTATAAACCCATGACCTGAGACTCATCTAGGAGGATCATTACTACAAATAATCCATTTCATACTGTCACAAACAGCATCTTTGCCATGCTGCTCTATGAAGTTATGATCAAATGTCCACTCACTCACACACTTATGTACAGTTTATAATAAAACTGAGCCTAGCCTTGTGCAAATTTCACATGGTTTAAAATGCTGTAATTTTACTGTGATTTTAAGTTAAAGTGTAAGCTCTTATGTTTTGATTTAAAAAATGTTTAGCTTGAAAACAGAGATCACAACAAAGATAAAGGGCTGTATCAGTGCAACAAGTCTCAGGACACTTGGCAGGAGAGGAGTCATGACAACGATGCCAACCTGCAACAATCACTTCTGAGTTTGTAACCGTTTACCACAGCCATACTCAGTTTTGTTGTATATTGCACATATGAATGTGATTAATGAACATTTATCCAGCATTGTCATGTACTGTCTCGGGGTAAGAATGGACAGAAACAGGTGATTTTTGTCTTAATGTCTTAACATCAGCGGCTGGCGTCTCACTCCTGCCCTGTATGCATGACTGGCAGTCTCAAACCTTTAGAGAGCAGCAGTCACGCACTTGAGTAATAGCACATGGGCTCTGTCATGTCCTTGAATCAATGTTCAGGTCTCCAACTTGGCACTTTTCAAATCAGTGGGCTGCACTGCGAACACAACCCTCACTCTGTGGCAGTGCTGTCAACTGAATAAACTGCTTCTCTGTAAAGAATAATGCAGGACAATGTTTACACATAACTTCTAGTCCTGGCTCAAATATTCCTGTAGTAATTGGCTCCCATTTTTTCCCTTTGTTCGTGAATAATGTGATGGCAGACTAAATGCCAGTGAGAAAACACAGGCGCAGCATTTTCCTCTCTGGCTAATGTCCCACAGAAACACCTGGAGGTGGTTATGGGGATCATGGGGAAATGTGTTATTTTGCAACTGTCATCTAAAGTTATGAAAAATGCTGTGATATAATAGTGGTGGGGATTCCAGCTGTTTAAATATCACCTGGCCCTGCAGGTGTTGCTCTTAAGACTCTCTGCATGCGTCGTAACCGTTGTGCCTCAGCAGATTTTTTTTGGCGTGTGCTTCATCCTTTATTTGCAGTGTCATCCAAAGCTGAGCCACACAAGCTGTTAGTCATTCCTTTGTTGTTTTTTTTTCCCTTACGCATATTAAAGGAAATGGCAGGAAAAGAGAGTCATATGTTAGCAGCAGAAAGTGTTAAAACACCAGGCTTTAGAGCATTAACATCCTTAACAAGCCAGAGTTTCCATAACAACTGAAGCCAGAGAGGACACACTGACAGCAGGAAACAGCAGATTGGAAAGGTTATGAAGGAAACGGCTGCATGCATATTTAAAAATTACTACCATTCTGCCAACAATGTTAATTACACAATAGGCAATGTTTTCAGTCACTCTGGAGCTCGGTCTATGTCAGTCCAGCTCTCCTCCACCCCACCTGCCCCATAAATATGGCAGCGCTGCTCTGATGTGCATGAGATCATCGAGCCAAATGAAGTAAAGACAGAAAGCTTGATGGATGGAGTCCTGATTATATTTAATACATCTCATACTTAATGACCTGTTTCCAGAGATTTGTATAATTAGGTGAGAGTTGGATGGGATGTAGAAGGAACCCAGCAGGGATAAGTACTTCATCTGTCATACGGAGATGTGTTGGTTTACAGTATTCCCAAATACCCGAACCAGTGAGTGGACACAGGACTGCTGCAGTGTAATCTGGCTGACATTTGTACATGCAGGGTTGGGGTTAGGGTGAATGTTTGGAGGGGGATTAAACCAGAGTGGCACATGGCCTGGCCAGAGGGACATGAGCTTAAGTCACCTCTGCTTGCAGCTTGACCGATAGTGAAGCAGAGCCCCGGGTGGACGTTTATTCTGGGAGCAGGCAGGATGATTGGCGACACATCTAACTTTTCTGCTTATTGAGGAAACACTTGAGTCTCTTGTACAATTAATCTGCAACATTTCCTCCTTTTAAAATATCTTGTGATCGCTGGAGATCATTGTGCAGGTTCACAGTCTTGCAGGGGTCTCCCCACTTAGTCAAAAATGAGGTGACATGTTAGATGAACCACAGTCTTATGAGAACTGCATCCTCCTTGTGTCGCCTCTCTATTAGTCACAGAAAGGGAAGGAAAGAAGGAGAGCCACTCTAATTATCCTCCAGTCCCTGCAAGTTATGTTAATAGTGGCTTCCAGCTTAAGTAGGCTATCTATATGCAAAGTCTCTTCTGATGAATTTCTTCATTATTTATTGTTAATGTATCACTGTATCACCATGATGAGGGGAGAAGGCTGTTGGTTCTACTCTGCACTGCCCTGTAGGATGTGAGACACAGAGAGTTGGTCTGACAGTTTGATCAGAGGACGACTGGACTGTGAAGTCGTATCTTGACTTTGATACACAGACAGTAGTTTTTGCATTTTGATTGTTCTGTACTGAGCTGTCATATCTTTTTGTAAAATATATCTCACAGAATAAACACTTCTCATCTCATAATCTCATAATATATACTCATATACTATATATCACTAATAGACACTGCCTGGACAAAAAAAGTTGCCACCTGGATTCAAGCAGACAGATAAAAGCCTCCTATTGAATAATTACTGCATGGGTGATTATCTTTCAGCTAGCAACAAGTTATTTAACCACAACTGATGCAATGAGTAGCTTCTCATTCCTTAAACAACCATGTTGAAAGACACCTCCCGTGGTCGTAGAAAAGATGTTATTCTGTTTGAGAAGGGTCAAATCAGTGGCTGCATCAAGCAGAGAAAACATCTCAGGAGACTCCAGTAAACTACTAAAACTGTGTTATGAACTGTCCAACACATTATTAAAAACTGGAAGGAGAGTGGGGAACCATCGTGTTTGAAGAAGAAATGTGGTTGGAAAAAAATCCTGATTGATTGTGATCAGAAATCACTTAAACATTTGGAAAAATCAAATGGAAGAAAAACAAGAGTAGAACTCAGAAAGTAAGAGTATTTCCAAAGTACAATGTGAAACTAACTAAAATGAGTGTAACTGTGTGGCCTTAGGAAAACTTCTCAAGATCTAGAAATTATTAGAACTTTACATACATTTCTACATCTGTGTAGTAATCACCTCACCTGATACCATACAAACTAATGTGAGAGCTATTAAGGAAGAAAGTCACCCCTCTGCCTCATACATGTATAAATATATATGTATAAAATAAAAATACATGAAACTTGTGGCAAATTACAGTTAATGTCTTCTGTTTGATTTTTGCACTTTGCAAATCCATCCTGTGGGCCACATTAAACCCTGTGGTGGGGCCGTGTGTTTCACACCTCTGCACTGTTGTATTTCAGTCATGTATATTTTTTCCCACCAAATCATATGATATAAATGAAATAATTTTAATACTGTGTGTACTTGTGTACACTGTACATTACACACTATGCTCTGCTGTCATGCAAACTATAAGTTTGTAGAAAACAAATGCACAAATTCACATGTATTGGTTTGAAATACATGTTGAAATATCATTAAGTTGTACAGAGGATGTTGTGTCATGATCACTGTTTATTCTCCTGTTCTTCTGTGTTTCTGTGTTTTTTCCTTCTACCTTTTGACCTTCTTTATTTTATTAATCACCTCCCCCGTGGATCCTGAAGTGTTTTATTCTCGTTGTTGTTTCCTCTCTTTCACACATACACCTGTGTTTTGTTACCTTGTGTGTATTTAGTGTGTTTCACTTGCTGTTCCTCCACCAGCGTACCAGTCTCAGCTCCTCCTTGTTTCTGATCTGCGATGTCTGAATTTAATTTTGTAGTTTTGTGCTTTGTTTGATTGATTATTTGCCATTTTGTGTTTCCTTCATTGGAGACTTTTTGGGATAGATCATTTAGGAGTACAGCAACACTTTAAGTTGTTGTTTGTTTTTATTCATAAAATTCATCTCAGTTTATTTAACCTGGCTCTTTGTGCACACTCTGTGCCATTTTGTCCCATTGGCCAATTTCTATCCAATCAGAATCTTTGAATCAAAACTCGAGACAGCAGACAACAAAAACATAACAACATTGACATAAAAGATGATATCAGTGCATTCAAGACATAAAAAAGACATAAAAACTATAAAGACACATAGAAACTACAGAATATTAAACACCAGAATACTATGAAATACTATTGTGTGTAAAGTGACCTTGTGTGTGATAGCTGCAGATCCAAGCTGAGGTCTCATATCTACACAAAACAGAATAAAAACAGACCTAGAGTTATTTAATGTTGTATACATACATAATGTAACCTAATCCCTTCAAAAAACAACCTTTCTAAAAATGTGTTAAGTCATGATCAACTTGATGCAGAAGCCCTCTAAGTTTTATATTTTTAATTTCTGCACACAATGAAACACTTGTGAGTTAGAAAACAGCTCTTACACACAAACACTTCAGTACAAAACATTTCAACTCTCAGTAACTGGTCTGTCAGCATCTCTCAGAAACTTCAGACCTCTGACTCAACAGAAAAAATCCACATCTTCAGTGTGGCCACAGCATCAGCCTCTGAGTACTCCCCAATACTTATCATGTCTTTCACCTTGAGGTTGCCCTCTGAGGTCTGCCCATTTCCCCTGAAACAGGAGCTGGATTGTGGTGAGCCGAGCACCACTAAGCCTCTGCTCTAAGAACACTGACCTCAATCAAAGGGAGAACTTGATCCACTGGCCGTGCACTCTGCAGCCCACCAGGAGCTGTTCAGGCCGACGGTGGACTGACATGTGTGGCTCGCTGGGAGCATGTCTGTGGATCTCTGAGTGACCATCTGGGAGTGTGTGATCATCGAGAAGTGGGAGGCAGCAAAACACAAGAAAACAAAGCCTGTCTCAGACGTGGAGCTCTGCTTCACATTTTCCATCCTTTTCCATTTTGCCGCATTGGAGAAATACAGCTTTGTGTTTTTCAAAAAGATATTATTCAAATTTAGGATTTCCTGCTGGTGAAATACTGTTATGGTTTTTGAATAGATTTGATGTGCCTCAAGGTTGTTGAATACACTGAGCGCACCGGGCCATCCCAGCATTCAAGTGAAGTCATGAAGAGCGCTGACACTGGAATTACGGTAAAAGGTTTTTCCACCACAGCAACAATACGCAGGAAGGTGGTGATTGGTGACACACTTATCTCGTTCCAGGTTCGATTACAGTCGTAATGTTTCCTCTCTCCATTAAGTGTATTTGATTTCCCGCTGAGGGGGTAGCTGGCAGGGCAGAGATATGACGGCAGCGCCAGGGCCAAGAGGGCAGCTCTCGCAAGCGTCGCTTCCACTGATGTGCCTGAAAGCGAAGGAAAAGTGGCAATGCTTATACAATTAGAGCGGAGACTTTGTCAGACCTCATTTCTGAAAGAGGTTTGAGCCGCAGCCCTGAGAGAGTGTTATTAATTCACTGCCCTGGCCCGCTCTGTGCAGATAGAAGGATTATACAGCGGTGGATGACATGCTCAGAGAAGCTCCAAGTGCCTTCACCCTGATTACAAGAATGAATTTTCCCATCGGTCACAAGGGAATTATCTTGAAAGTTAAGGTCAAAGGGGCAAACATTTACGTGGCGAGAGGGTAGTTGTGATTTCTTTTGACATAAGGTGATGAGACACAAATGGATGAATATTAACTCAATCACATTTTCACCACGACATGTTGGGGCAGCGTTTCTGAGCACACATCTGCTGAAATCTCCGTTTTACTTATTTTGGTTCTTGAAAATGAAATCTCACCTTAGCCCCACTTTAAACTGAGGTTTCCAATCATTGATAATCTCGGTCACGGTTGCGGTGGGAACAATCAGGACAATCACTTCAGCCCACTGCTCTCACGTTGAGGATCAGGTTTTGTGCGCTCGCTGATTGTTGTGCTTCTGTGAGTGAGTGGGTTCAGCCATATTACAGAGATCTGTCACTCTGAAAACATCTTCTCTCCCCGAGGGTCACGCTTGAATAAATATTGGAGTACTGACTGACACGGTGTAATAAACTGAGCTTTGCTTTGTAGGTAAGCTGTCTTTACAAAATGGAGGTCACAGTGATGAAAGACTCTGGCAAGGTGTCGATCTTTTCTGCCTGTGTCTGAGAGAATATGTTATGTTCACAGCTTCAGTCCAAATGTCCAAAAATGATTTTTATGATGAGTTGTTGTAATGATGACTCTTTTCTTCCAGAGGAAAAGAAGGAAGGTGAATCTCTGATAAAGTAACAAAGACCACAGAGAGGGGATGCTGGGGTGGAGGGATGGGCCTACCAAGGGTCAGACGTTTCTATGGTAACAATGTGTTTGTTTTCCCAGATGCAGCACAGTTGCAGTTTAGACGGTAACACAGGAGAACAGCATTTGTACACAATAGTCATCACATTTACAATGCCCTGGTCCTCGAGGGACACTATCCTGCATGTTTTAGATGTGTCCCTCTTCCAACACACCTGATTCAAATGTTCAGGATCGTTATCAGGCTTCTGCAGAGCTGGATGATGAGCAGGTCATTTGAATCTGGTGTGTTGAAAGAGGGACACATCTAAAACATGTAGGATAGCAGCCCTCGGGGACCAGGATTGCCCACCCCTGATCTAGATGAAGCTGCACTAAAGTCAGTCAGTCAAACTTTATTAATAGAAAACAAACCAACGTTCTGACATCTCCGTTCACTCCCAAAACAAGCTAGAACATTCACAATACGGTACCGTACGTACCGGTAGCTCTTACCGGTATTTGCACCGCCTTCGTTGAAAACAATGTATTTCCAACTCCATTTGTCACAGTTCAAAGCAACATGAACAGCTGTTTTATTTTTTTCTCTGAGGTAACTTCAGTGACGTAGTTTTATCTTTTACCAACAGCAAGGTACAACAGGTAGTGCAACTTTTTATCACGTAGTTAGTGCATCACAAATCATTTTGGGGTCTTTATACACTGGAATCTCCCTTTACCATTTTTACTGCTGTTACTTTGTTGACGCCCCCTAACTACGGTAGCCATAATTAACCAATATTGATCCATATATAAGGCGCACTGTCTGTTTCTGAGAAAAATAAAAGCTTTTAGGTGGAGCTTATAGTGCGGAAAATACGGTAAGTTCTATTCTTGACAATTTTTCCATTGATTAAAAAAAAAAAAAAAAAAAAAGTTT
>OOFC01013916.1:0-23586 GCA_900323345.1 Pseudochromis fuscus
ACTGAAATTAAATTTGATTCAACAGTAACTTTATTGACAAATGGCACAGAAATCCCTTATTTTAATGAAAAATATCATGTGCTTGAAAGATATATTAGTATTTAATTTATTGTTCATAAAAAGATGACCTGTCCCAAGGGATCACTGTCATTTCACCACCCACCACAAAATGTAACTTGTAACTTTTTTTTTTAACCTTTGACTACTTGCAGCCACATCAGTTGTCATGTGACAGGAGCTGATGGCAGGATAGTCATTAGCTCAAGGTAAAGTTTTGCAAAACCAAGAGCCAGTTTAGTGGTCGTCATTTCCACACACGTCATATTTCCTTTGAATGTACAAATAATAAGAAAAATACCATTTTATATTGTGTATTTTGAGTATATTTTATGCTAACTCTAAAACAGAGATTAGCATGCTAACATGAAAATATGAAAAGAAATGCTAAAGATTGTCATTTCCACAAGAGTCATTTCCATCACTTTATTTATTATTTATTTATGTAAGTATGTAATATTTATGTCATTTCATTACAACCACTATCAGTTAATGTTTCTACACATTGTGATGAAGTAGAACAAATCAAAATATTTCTAAAAATATGTGTTGGATTCTCTGAAAAATATCATGACCAAATTTGACTGTAGCTGGAGAATCACCCACGTATTTTTACAGTATCCAACATTACAGTAATTTAACAGGAAGTCGAAGTAAAGCTCAGCAGTATTTAATAACACTTGGAAATGCTGGTGGAGTGGGAGTACTTTATAAAGGTGCATTTACTGTGGCAATTCCAGTTTTGTTTAGCAAGAGGGATGAATGCATCACCTTTTTCGAAGCCTCTCCCACACAGTACCTGAACATTTAAGCAACACAAAAGAACACAACAGTCTTCTCACAAATGAGAAATTGAATCTGTGAGCAATAAAACAAACCCTTTCTTTCTTCAGTACACTCAAACAGCCTCATCTGGTCAGTGGTTTGTGGTCTGGGTGCACATTCATTCTGTGTAACTGATATTACTGAGTTGATTCACCAGGTTTAAAAGTGTTTTTTATTTGTGCTACTGTTACACAGCAAAAGTGACTCAGCCTTACTTCAGATCTGTCTCCTGGATGGAAAAAAGAAAAACAAACAGACATTTATGATGGTAAGAGAAAGGCTGTCAAACAAAGTTATTAATGAGACATTTGCAAGAGAACAGTCATTTGAGACCTAATGATGGAAATGAAGAGCATTTTTTCTTAACGTTCTTAACATTAAAGGCAATGCCAGGACATTTCTGGGAGCAGTGCCAGGTGGGGGCAAGCCACAAATCTAAGAAATGTGTGAAAAATGGATGTGGATCCTGGACTGTGAAAAGGATCACCACGTACATGAAATGGCTCTGGCTCCCTTCACTGCCACTGCTTGATCAAGTGTGCCCTCCAATGGAGGAAAACAGGTCATGTTGACAAAACAGACTCCTCTGTCGGGTGTTGAAGTGATACATGGTTCTTTTTCCCACCTGTGCTTCGACTCTACAAAAATGGTATCTTTCTCGGTGACTTTTCTCTGCCCTGTGGTGTCAAAGTCAGTGAGCTGGCTGCCTTTTCCAAAGCCATTTTAGAGTCAAAGTCTGAAATAAAAGGGTGTGTTCTCTCCATTATTTCTAACTTAATATAAAAAATACTCTGCAAACAGTCAGGAAAAGATGTCAGATTAACCTTGAGCCAGCCGAAGAAACTGCAACCTGAAACTTTTTCACATTCAAATCAGCCCTTCGGTACTTTTTTAGCCCCTGAAGTCTTGAATCAGGTTTTCTGATAATCCAAAAACAATCGTAACAAGCACAGTCTTCATTTGTAGCATATGTTCATTAGTGACACATTATCATGTAGTTTTTGGAAAGGTCGCTGAATGATTGTGAGGTTCTAATCCAAATGCTAATTCAGTAACTGATTGGAAAAGCACAGTAATGTGATGATAATAATATGCAGATGAGTTCTCATCAGAGCTGTCTATCCATTAATGAGATGATATTTTTGCGTACTGTACGTGTGTCAGAGCGTGTGTATGTGGGTCCAAGCTGGCAGCATTGATATGTACAGAATGTGTGTATGCTGCAGTGCACATTCACTTTCATCAGAATATTTAGCATATTAATGTTCAAATCAATCTAGCCCTACAAAGTTTGATTAAGAAATGCCATAGTCAGCAATTAACAGATGGAAGCAACTGCACCTGATTATATCATCGCGAACTGACAGGACCAGCACATCTCCCGTCAGGAAAGTTTTTGTAGCAAGAAAAGCCCCCTAATAAAAAGCTTGTGGGTGCACATGTGAGACTTGTCCCATAGACTGTGTATTTCTATACAGAGCTAACATGAAGCCACCTGTTGGTTTGTGGAGTCGCCTCTTTGAAGTCAGGAGTTTGGCATTTGAGCATCGCCATGTTGGTTGTTTGGACCCAGAAGTGACCATATTTGGATCTGAAGGGAGGAGAGAGGAGGCGGGACTGACCCTGAAACCCGAGGACACTGCCCAATGTGGATGAGACTCAATTTTAGCCCTGATCTCATTAAAAAACAAACTAACCAAGACCCTAAGTATTTGTCTTTCTGAATCCCAGGAAGTACTTCATAATGAGTTTTTTCTTTATTTTTCCAGATGGACCACGAAGAATTAACTTTATCTAATGACATCAGAATGACTGAGTATTTCAGGACTGAAAATGACCAGTTTGAATTGAAGTCAATTGGAGCCACAGGTTTTCGGAGCCATCATCTAGTGGCTATTGTGAGTATTGCACTTTTTTTGCACTTCCACATTGTCTTTATTTTTGAGCCTTGGTTGCAACATCTCTTTCAATGTATAGTCAAGGGATTGTCCAAAATTAGCACAGATTCTGGAGATAGGGATCAAAATAACATTTTTAATGCCTTAGTTTTTATTTGTTTACTTTCTGTATATATTATGTTATAGCCTCCTTTTTACATTAGTAAACACTGTAATTCTATAATCTAACAAAACTTCTGAATGTGCATCTCTGGCAAGCAGCTTGTAGATTTTTCTCAAAAATTTATAAAAATTTATAAACCAACAATATGCAAGTATTTCACCTTAACAGCTTAAAAACCATATTGATATTACTCTGTATTGTAATAGGGTGCCATATAATGTTCCACATAAAAGCTAGCTCTGTATTCTCAGTATGTACATGATGGCAGAGGGAAAAAGAGCAAACATATATCAAAAGAAAAGGACAATCCGACAGAGTGGGCCTTCTTGCTGTTGGTCCATGCCTCATGTTGCTGCAGTAGCTTCATGTTAGGTTGTGTTAGCAAAGTTGTTGAGTCACTAGATCATGATCACAAACCATGTCAGGCTATTCTGACAGACAAGTGAGTCACTGATACCAGGGGCCCAGTAAATAATGTTACTTCTACCCCTCAGTGGCTTTGTGCTTTTTACTTTACAGTTCCTTGCTACCTAACAGGTGTTATTTATTTTTAATAAAAATGTAATTGTAAAAGACAACCTGAGATAAAGCACATTGTTTTCCAGTGGTTTCAATAGTGTTCCCTTTGCAAACAGTGAAAGGTGTCGTTTACTTATCGTTATCTGGATGAGTTGTTTTCAGTTTCCAGTATTTCACAAAAAATGCAAAAAATAGAGAAAAATCCAAAGAGCTTAAATAGATTTGTGTCATAAAACTTTGTTTAACACCTGGGAAATTGTTGACAAAAAAAAAATCAAGTTTCCCTGGTCTGGGATCAATGAAGTTTGATCTTATCTTGTCTTTCCATTAAGATCTTCGCTATTTTTAAAGTTTGCCTGAAAAAACAAATGTAGGCAGCTGAAAATCTCTGAGGCCAAAATCAAAACCAGGATACTCCTGTCTTTGAAATGCAAGAAGCTTCCTTGACCTTATCACCAGGCCAGAGAGACATTATGACCTCTTGGTGGAGCCAGAGGCCTTGGTTAGAAACTAGTTGACTGTATCTAAACAACAGATACAACCAGACACAACAATCAAAAGCTATTAGCAAATTATTCTGAATGTAATAATGTTATATGTGATAATGTATTTGTTACAGGGTGAGTTTTCCTGCACAGAACAACTTGATCTGAGCACCACCACGGTTCCAGTGTAAGAAAATGTCAAGAAGGATTTGTGGTCTCAGCTGCTGTTGGAGTTGTGACAATGTCAAAGCAGTAATTCACAATTTGTATGTGCCTGATCTACTGCAGGCGGATATTCCTGACTTTGAACTGAGTAGTAAACTACGTTATCTGCCAGGCACCCCCCCCCCACACACACACACACGCACACACACACCAACAGCATCAGAATAAATGAGGCTTCATTTTGTCAAGTGCAGTGTGTCATTCATGAAGACACACACAAACATCACACAATTCTTCTTGTGATCTAAGGGAGTTTAATGCAGATCTCTAAACATGAATAATTATGTTTCACAAGTACAAAAAAAAAGGAGAAAAAAGTCACTTGACTGTGTAATGCCATCAAACCCCAAAACACAACTGACAGTGGATGGAGAGAGGGTTTGCATCATCTCAAAGGCACTAACACCAAATAAAGACAGAGCTTATTGTAAATTCAAATTGGTTTTACTTTTTCTGCTGGTTACCCAAATGAAAAATGTTGTTTCTTTCACCCTGGGACCCAATACACATTAAAGAGTGATGAAACAGAATGTAACTGCTCGTCCCTACTCAGTGCAAAATGTCAAAGCCCTCACCCCAAATTTAAGAGGAGATGTAGTAGACTAAGCTTGGGCAATTATGTTACTCTCCAGCTATGCCTACTGAATTACAATTCTCACCTTTGAGCTGGCCTTTTCCAGGAGAGTCTTGCATTTTGTCAACATTTGTTTGTCTTCATGTGGAACCTTTTAAGTGGATTCTGCAAGACAACAGCATTCCTCAACGAAAACACCATGTGCATTTAAACGCAGCCAAAAACAACAGGCTACACAACCAGCATGCTTCTCCTGCGGCCGTTCCAAGCTAATTTGGCCGTAGTTAGCAAGCAGCCTCTCTGCCAATGTCCAACATCCGCAGCCAATTCAGATTTACTGGCACCCAGTAAACCTTCACTTATACACCGGGGAATCCACATTGAACTCTGCTGTTGTTTGCCACCAGAGGGCAGCAAAAAACAAATGCAGTTTCTGCTTTCACCTTTAATTCACGCCTCACTTCAGACTCATGCAGCTTCACACCGCACTCTCTCACATAATGTTCTGACTTGTATTAAGTTTCCATTTGTTTTTATGATGATACAACAACAACAACTGTTCAACATCTTCATCCTTTCATTGCAGTAAACACAAGTACTATGGAAAACACATTTTTGTATATGAGATAAAAAATAAAATATTATTGGAAATATTTAAAAGGCATAATACAATAAGGGTTTACATACCACTATAACAATGACAAGTGGTTTTACTGCTTTGTGATACATCAGTGCTGTACTGACATCTGGTGGACAACTGCTGGGATATAAATACTAACAAAACATCTGGCCGTCCACCTGTAGGAAAAAACTATATGAAGTTAAATTGTTACTTCAGAAGTGTAAACTCCAACTGATCCTCAGTCTGTAGTGTTGTTATTGGCACGATCTGTGTAGTAATCATTTATCAAGCCTGAGTGCTGCAACTGAAAGGTGGTGCCTGATGTTGCAGACATTAGTCATTATCATTTCCCCAATCATTTGTGGGAGGTGCAATTAACTATGAGACCTAAACTGAACTCAAAGCAAAAAGAGCTTCGGTTCTGACATCACTGTGTCCACCTGACACTAATTTAATTCTCAGAAAAGACAGTATTCATACAGTTTCTCAAAAAAATATTGAACAAAAACAGCAATCAGATGAGAAAGACACAGAACTGGTAGTTGATTAAATCATGAAGGATTTCCTTTTTACCCTGTGTTCACTTCATGATCAAAAAGTACCTTTAATATACAGATAACACAGTGCAGCATCCTTACAGTATAACTCAGCTTCATTACAAAATGCACAGATATTATTAAAGACTCTCAGAGTTCAAGACTAACAAGAAAACATGCACACTTCGTGCTGCATGATCTGCAGAGCTTTCATATGCTTCTGTTCTTAATACATGTTCAGCATTTCCCTTTGCAGATTCATGCGTAGCTAAACCCTTTAGCAACTCTAGATTAAGTGATCTTCATCCAAATAAAAACTGCTCTGCAATCTGATTACATCAAATTATTTCAAAGTGATTTCCAGCCTCTGATGTTTATTTGTGTACTATATTGCTAAGAGGTATTCCTGTGGGAGGCACATTTCCTGAGCCCTCATCCAGCTTTTCAAAAGGAGTTACACAGATTCTTGCCTCTGACCGTCTCTGAGGACCACATTTCCATCCCGCTGTTTCCAAAACCTGGCAGGACGTCTTTCACGACTCAGCAAACCAGAACAAGCTAACCTGGTTGCTTCTTCTCATTCAGTTTTCTCTGGAGGAACTACTTCCATTAAAAGCTGGAGATGCCTGGTGATGGGCCCTGCAGGGGATCAAAAGTCAAAGGTCACATTAGGATCAGCACTGCAGCTTGGTACATTTCATTAATATATACATCAGTTTCTTCTCCACTGACAGTGATGAAACAGACTGAATTTGAATTTTGAGACATGTTCAGCTTGAAAGTAAACTTACTCATGAGTTTACGTGCCCAGTTGACTCTCCGGTGGACAAAAGGGTAGTAAAGGAGGAGTCCACTGAAGATAAAGACAGTACAGTAAAGGTACTCCAGCTCTGGCTTATCAATGATCGGAGCCAGGACGAGGTAGCAGGACACCAGGACCATTAGGACGGCTATGAAGATTGGTATCTTGAGGTGATCATGCAAGTACAGAAGAAAGTGCTTTTGTTTTTGTTTTTTTTACAATCAACTGCATAGTAGTGAGAGGAAAAATGTTTCTCTAAAGCATGATTAGAAGTGTAAGTGTGATTCTCTCAGTTGTCAATATTTCTAGTCGAAACACAGAGTCTGCAGTGTGCTGTTTAAATGTGTGGAAAACACAGTATTAAGTAAAATTCTGTCTCCAAACCACATTAAAGAGGAGTTCCCTTTGAAAAGACCACTAAAGATTACCTTTACTGGTCTATGGAGGTCCTTCCTGGTGAAACGCATGACGATGAGAGCCAGCGCTGTCAGACCGTAGAACACCCACTGAGCAAAGCTGAAGTAGTTAATGAGGGTGTTGATATCTGCAGGGATAGTGTATGCAATGGACAAAATACCCTAAAACAGAGAGAAACCAAACAGTTAAATATCTTATTTACTTATCTGAACCTTTGCTGTAACACTGACGTCACCCAAAGTACCGTATTTTCCGCACTATAAGGTGCATCAGATTATAAGGCGCACCTTCAATGAATGTCCTATTTTAAAACTGTTTTCATATATAAGGTGCACCGCATTATAAGGAGCATAGAATAGAAACTACTGTAGTGGCTGGGGTTGTGTTATCATCCATCTAGATGAAGCTGCACTAAAGTCAATCAGTCAAACTTTATTAATAGAAAACAAACCAACGTTCTGACAACTCCGTTCACTCCAAAACAAGCTAGTGCATTCACAATGCGGTACCGTACGTACCGGTAGCTCTTACGCCGCCTTCGTTGAAAACAATGTATTTCCAACTCCATTTGTCACAGTTCAAAGCTACATGAACAGCTGTTTTATTTTTTTCCCCGAGGTAACGTCAGTGACGTAGTTTTATCTTTTACCAACAGCAAGGTACAATTGGTAGTGTGACTTTTTATCATGTATTTAATGCATTCATGCCATTTTGGGGTCTTTATACACACACAAGTGATGTGGGACTGGAATTCCCCTTTACTGTTTTTAACGCTGTTACTTTGGTGACGCCCCCTGACTACAGCCATAATTAACCAATATTGATCTATATATAAGGTGCATCGGATTAGAAGGCGCACTGTCGGTTTTTGAGAAGATTAAAGGCTTTTAGGTGGAGCTTATAGTGCGGAAAATACGGTACTTTAAAGTTGATTTCAATTGTTACAAACTGTAACCAACACACCATCAAAGGATTTTCATGTGAGGCCCAATTTTACAATATGCAAATGAACTTTCTAAATAAGCTGGACTCACGTTGAATATGAGAGCCGGGGAGGGAGTGTAGCGCTTCAGGCTGATGTAGGATAAGATTTTCACCATGTGACCTTCTCTGCCAGATACATAGACGATTCTAACACGGAGAGAAAAATACAAATGTGTTTGGCCTTGAAAAGTTTTACTGTTCTGTTTCTGTTACTTTCTCCCTGTTGCTCACTGAGATCAAGATTCTCACTTTCAACTTTTTTCCTCACACTCTCATCCACACAAATATTTATAATGTACAATTATGCAGACAGAGAAAGTGAATCCTTTGGCTACTGCAACTCATGTTTAATTTGACTGGTTTACCTGCCAGCAGTGAAGCAGCTTCCATTGGCAGCACCGAACGTGGAGAAGACAACAAAGAGAGGAACAATCCAAGACAGAGGATAAAGAACTCTGTCTCCAAAAGTCTAAGGAGGCACAAACAAACGCTTCAGGAGAGCAGAACAAAGGGCATGTTACTGAGATCTAATCTAAAGTTCTTGAAAATAAACATATGCACAACACCGACTGGGGAAAGTTGTAAGTAGTGTCTATTAATATTTAATCTTCCCCCAGACTGATAACTTATTACAGACTCATTTTCAAACTGCATGGCTCTCAGCTTCTCCATCAACTTTCTAAACTTACCACAGCCACAGCTGGAGACAGCAGCACTTCAGTGGGGGACATAACAGTGAAGTATGAGATGTTCACCAACACATAGCACACAGAAACCAATGGGATCCCAATGAGGATGGCCAGTGGCAAATTCCTGTGATTCATTGAAAACAGTATTGGTGGAGATTTGTGTTGTGTGTTATACACATTAACCCTCCTCGCACATAATAACATCTTTTAGCTTTGGGGTCAATTTGACACCAGAAATTTTGACCTACAGAAAATCTTAGGCTTCAGATACTTTATGTTGCTACCTAAATATCCCTTCAAATAAACCATAAGTCCCCATCCCACCGCCTTATACATCCATAATACCAATTAACACCTAACACCACCAGTTACTTAGGTGTTAATCAAATGCAAATTACCATAAAATCTCACTGATTGACCTAAAATGTTGTAGAAAGATCTTTTTGATGTGTTTAAAACTACTATTTCTTATTATTTATGACACGGGTGTGTACAGGGCATTGAAAACATATATTCATGCTAATTTTCTGTTTACCCATATGCCCCCATTAAATTACCGTATTTTCCAGACTATAAGCCACTACTTTTTTCCGACGCCTTGAACCCTGCAGCTTAAACACCGGTGTGGATCAGTATCGGCAGCACGAATCTCATTAGCTTTTTACAAGCTAGCAAGCTCCATGCCGCCGATACATTTAGCGTCGTCACATCAGACCCGGTCAGAGTGGACCACATGAAACTGTTCGAATAAATTCAATGACGGCTTATAGACAGGAGCGCTCAATAGTTAAGAAAATACGGTACAGGACATCATGAACTATTAGGCAAAATAAATGGATGTATTTATTTTGAGATATTAAATAATCAGTGGGGTCACATTGACCTCAAGGAGATTACAAGGGTTAAACTTAACAAATCATTACAAATCTTGAGAAGCACATCTTCTGATTTGTCTACCTGCATGAAGTCAAATGCACTTTAGGGGGATCCAGCCTTGTTAGACTATTATATCATTTCAGTTTCTAAAAGCTAGATTTTGCTAGGCTAATTTCAGACTTGAACTGTATGAGGCTCTCTTAAACTGTTATTTAAAAAAGAGGGGACCTACTTACCTGAATGGGTTTTTCAGCTCCTCTGTGATGAAATTCAGTTGGTTCCTGGAGGAAAAAATAAATTGATCACTCTCCTCTGCACACATGTATACATTGAGATTTGCATGTACTTGCTCAATGGTGCAGAAAAGTCAACTTTAACTGACTCTGTGCTGACCCTCATAAGGAATCACTGTAATCCCCCTTATTACTTCAGTGTCACAGACAGAGTACTTTCTAAGGTATCTCAAACTGGCTTAGCGCTTTAATTGACCCTATTGGAACAAACACTTAGACCTGCTGCAACAATTTTAACAAAAGTCATTCAATTACTGCTCCACTCAGACAAAAAGTTAGAGGAAGTGCATGTATCCCTCCAAAATGTTTTTAAGCCATACAAAGTCAGGAACTTCAGTCAAACTGCACACTCATCTGCAGGAGGATCAGGAGATAGATAAGGTAAGATAAGACTGAACTTTATGGATCCCATACCTAGGAGGTCAATTAAAAATTCTGAGATGGTCAGGACACTTAAGCAATGTTGTTGAAGTCTCAGTGTTGCTGTACAGACACAGACGTTGTAAATAAGTCACTAAACTCAGAACGGTCATTAAATGCCACGTCCCACCTGTCATCCTCAAAAACAGGAGGGTGTTGTTAGTCTTCACCTGATGTGTACTCAATGGTAAACAAACACCTCATCAACACAGGCACATTTTACTGCCTAAGTACACTCAATTAAACTTTTTTATCCATAGAAACATTTAATCATTGATTTTCCTGAGTGCAGTCATAGTGGTGATCCATGTTGAGTGTTAGTAAGACGCTGTGATATTCCAGTTTCAGATCCAGATACACAAACCCTCCCTGCATGTCACACCAGGACCAATGGAAAACTTACAGTGCTCCAGTATTTAAACTTAAAAGAGATACAACGCTCAGCATGACCGCTGCATATAAGGCAGCTGATGGAAAATGACCTGATCTGGAGATACTAGTAAAGTCATCAGAGGCTTGAACCCACCGAGCAACTTCGATAATGTCTAGAGAGTAAAACTGTGCCACCGGTCATGAAAAAAGGCTTTGGTTTATCCACAGTGCTGGTTAGATTCACAGTGCTCCTTATTAAAAGTTAGTACAGACAGAATAAACTGTTCTGTAGTTGCAGTGCATTGCTTTGAGCAGAAGTGTATTCAACCCTGCGTAAAAGGGCAAAGTGAAGTGAAGTGTTACCATCCATCATAAGCCCAAAGCCCGTTATAAAATGCAAGTCCAATCGATCCAAAAGACGATGATGAGCCTTCAAAGGCATTTGACAAATGCGTGGTGTTTCCTGGACACAAATACATAATGATACAAATAAACCTTTGTTGTTATAACTAGGTATTAATAGACATTTAATCAAAGGACAGACGTTTTTAAAGGCAGAGTTGTAAATCATTTACATTGATTGGTGCATGAAAGCTCACCTTGTGCCAACATTGCGATGCCAGCTCCTATTATGACGACAATGATCAAAAGTTTGGCAGCAGTGAAGAAGTTCTGCACATAGTTTGCCAGTCTGACGCTCAAACAGTTGACGGTGACAATTATCACTGAAGAGAAACACAAAATGTATTAATACACATCACAATGTTCATACATAATGCTTTTGAATGAAATGTTGTTTATAATACTTTTACTAACTAAAAATATTTTTGCCCTTTGATGTATAGCATAAGTCGTCTAAGCCGTGAGGGAATTAAGTTGCCTTTCATTTCCCTGTTAACTCCAAAGCCCCAAGACAACTGTGCATTTTTTTATTCATCATTTTATCAGTGGTTTTGAGTGATAATCAAACTTGGCATACACATTATGTCATGACCACCTGGAAATGTTTGCCATATCAGCTTATCACTGGACCAGTGCACTTACCATTCACACCTCTGCACTAAAACATTTTTTGAAACATAAACTTTTAGATTTACTTTGTACAGACCGGGACAAATTTGTTGGTACTCTTACAGTTCACTGAAACAATGCTTCATTCCTCCTGAACACTGATTTCACATACTATAGGCAGGTAAAAATGAGACTATTGTTTTTATTTCAATCACTTTTCAGGACTTTTCATAATAAAATATGATAAAATTGTGTTTTTTTTGTCTTGTTTATTTTACCAGTATATGCTGAAATAGTCTGGACAGATTTGTTGGAAATATTATAAATGACTGCATTGTAGTTAGTATTGAATTATTACTGCGATCACTTGTTGGCAGTGATTGCTGTTAAAGGTGGTGCAAAATTATATGAAGTTAAGGTACCAGCTTTTTAGTCTCTATCCTTTTCATATGGTTTATTATGTAAAATATTCAGGTGAATCAAAAACGGATGCAATGTCTGATTTGTGTGAAACATGAAATAAACAATAATTAATGGCATTAATTATTGTCAGCTCTAAATGAGTTCAGAAATATTTGTAGGTTCTTCTTCATGGAAAGTTATTGTCCAATTTGAATTCTCTCTGAATCTTAATATTTCAGTTCAGAAATTATGAGAGTTATCAGTTTATTTAGTATTTTTTACTACACCCAAAGGTCATTTTTTTCAGTGTAAACAGCAAAACTTTACTTACTCTTCCCACAAAATTCAATTGTCTGATTATAGTTTATATATATATTAATTTTCATCTAAGAAATCCTAGTTCTCACATCTTGTATTGCCTTATATAACCTTATTATAAAGTCTTTCTTGGCTTGAAAATATACTAATTTTGTAACACAACAATATGTTAAATACCATCGACATGCTTATGTCAGACACATTAATACATGATCAATAAAATCTATAATGACTACTTGAAGTGTTTAAATGTTAACTTACATATAGCTGCGGCTGACAGACACTTGGTAACAATAACAGGTGGAGTGCAGCCGGGGTAGAACGGGGCTGAGGCGTACTCTGCAAAACTCATTGCGATGATAGCAAAGCCCGAAGGCTTCAACACCATGACCATGGTCCAGGAGTACAGATAGGCTATGATGGAGCCAAAAGCCTCCATTAAATAGGGATACTCCCCCCCTGATTTTGTGATCATGGTGCCCAGTTCAGCATAGCACAGTGCTCCTGAGTAACCACACAAAAACAGAAAAGAAAAGACTTCAAACAAAGCAACACCTCCAAAGACAAAGCAGCGCTGGCCCAGATCAGCCAGCGGGAGGAGGACACATCTCGTCCCAAAGGACCAACAGACGGTAGTAATCCAGGAGGAAACCAGTCACACCAAGTAAAGTCATACTTTCCACAAAGCATAAGGACCATGAAGGAGGTCTATGAGGAGGATGTAAAAATCAAGAGATTGGGTAATTGACAGTCTTGTAAGTTTAGAAGAGCAGACGGACAGGATTCAGAAGAAGCCTAGAAAGAAATCTCTGGGAAACAGATTCATCCATTGATTTAACACCAAGAAGGACCCCATCAGACCTCTTACCTCTGACCTTTGACCTCTACTAAACCCACAATCTGGTGAAAACCTCCTTCTTCCAAGCCCTCCCACTTCATGCTGCCCATAACCATTAACATTTACCACCTTGAAATTGAAGGGCAAAGTCCCGTTCATCTAAATTCTGGGAGCTCTGACCGGGAGCAAATCCTGGAATTTTATATCCCTCAGTACACTGTGTATAAGTATTGCAAATAAATACAACTCAAGAGTTAAGCACTTAAGGACTTTATAGCAGCTCTTTGTTTACTTTGAGTTATTTATTCTGTAATGGCAGCGCTTCAGTCAATGTGTTACAGGATGGCTTACAGTGGATTTACAAGAAGACGACACGTGCAGACAAGCTGCTGTGTGCCTGTTGAAAAACCTATTAACAGAGCTCAGTTTGTTTTATTTTTGAGAGACAATTATTGATTACATTTGGGGCAGGATCAGAGGATGGGGTCTGCCTGGGGGAAAATCCAGGAAAATCCATATCTTCTTATTATGGGCATATATATTTTATAAAGATGATAACATTGCCACATCTTAATGGGTGTTGTTGAAAATCTACACACAATCTGGAACAATTTGGTGGAGATCAGATGTGGACTGGAAGATTGTAGTCTTTCAAGTTTCAGCTCAGGTCCAGCTTCTTGCACCAGAATCTTAAATGTGCCAACGTTTCCTGTAAATAAAACAACTTTGAACTTGACCTTGTATGACAACGCAGTGACTCAGATAAGAAAGACCAGATAAGGCTATCAGGTCTCTGTATTGCAGAGACTCCTCCAGATCCTCCAGGGTCAGTGCCTCAGCTGGGTCTGTCATCTGTCCTCACATTTTTAATGACACAAAAGGTGCATGTCATCCTTCAGCCCTTCTGAAGGACATCTTCTGGTGCCACGTTGGTGTTTACATCTCTGAATGAATCCCAACATCCTCATTAGTTAAGAAGAGCTGAGTGTTCCTGCTGCATACAACATTAGACATCGGCTTGCTATGAATGTTGGACCCCAACACTACTAGAAATGCACCAGTCTGAATGCTGGTCTTACCCAGAGTGGCTAACACACCACAGGCAGCCCAGATGAGGAGGCAGGGTCCCACTGCTCCAGAGTACAGCAAAACAGACTTTGGAGAAATGAATATGCCAGAGCCAATCATAGTCCCCACAATCAGACAGATGCCACTCAGCAGACCAACCTGAGAAAACACATGGACAAAGGCTGGGTGAGCACATTACTGCAGGCAGTTAGAGCAAGCCGGCAACTGTTTTCAGGAAACGCTCATCCTAACATTGTCTCTAATAATCATTCACTTTCTAATGCTCCCGCACATTCATTGTGAAGTAAAACAGTGGATATTACACCAAAGTCCCTCGTCTCAGCTTTGAGTCAGTTAACACCCAAAGTCAATGAACACAGAACTCTTCAGGGTGAAGAGGTTGAATGTCCTCGACTGGCTGAGTCCATCACCTGATCTCAATCCGATTGAGCTGCATTCCACTTGATGACCAGACGAAGACCAGACTAACGACAAAGACAAACAGAGACATGAAATATTTGAATTTTGATGTGCCTGCAGGATTTGTAAGTAGTAGCTTGTTTAGCTTCAGAGTATCTTCAATTGGTTCCTGCAGCTTTAGGTAAATAAACAGATTTAATGTCCTAAATGCTTTTTAAGACTGACAGCGTTTTTATTATTATATATTAAAATTGACCCTTTTTAATATTGTCAACTATTTTCTTTAACTCTCTCCCTGCTCGGCTATAATAATAATAATGGACATGAAGTTTGCTATTGTGGAGTGATTCCCAGTCCACACTTTTGGACCTGACTGAATAATTATTGGATGAGTTTCCATGATGCATTGAACCCACAGGATGCAGCAGGCAACATTTTCTGTAGAGCCACTGTAGACTGTTTATAGAAACTGATGGAGCAGGTGGGGCTCAAAAATGAAGCCGACAGAAGTACAAAAAAGTGCAATACACCCAACGACCACTACGCTGCCTCCAAAAAACTCTGGCTCCAATTGACTTCAATTCAAAAATCATCATTTTCAGTCATGAAATACTCAGTCAATAAGTTTTTTCACAAGTCATTCTGACCTTGTGGTCCATCCAAACAAACAAACAAAAAATCCTAATTACAGTAAGCAGACTTAACATATTTAGGGGTGAGGTTAGCTGGATTGACAGGCCTGTGCTTTAATGAGAGCAGCGCTGAAGTCGAGTCTCATACACATTGGACAGTGTCCTCAGGTTTAAAGGTCAGACCCGCCTCCTCACTCCTCCCTTCATATCCAAATATGGTCACTTCTAGCTCCAAACAACCAACATGGCCACATTCAAATGCTGATCTCTTGACTTCAAAACAGGAGTCCACAAACAAACCAGTGACATCACACTTGATTAATCCATTTCTATCAACAGCCTATGAGAGCCACCCTGGAGCTGACTCTTTTCTTTTTTTTTGGTAAAATGTTTCAAAACCAAAGAGGTCAGAATCAAATACAGTACATACATCCTCTGCTCTGCTTCCACTGGATGTTTTCAAATGACACGCAGGTCATAGTTGTCACTAATCCAGTACATTACTTAACATCTACACCGTGAATGAGTGATGTATAATAGTAATTGTATAGATTTATGGTGACATCCTCTTTTGACATCCACATTTTTATTCATGGTCAAAAACACAGAGAACAATATTTCTTTAGTACTAATTTGAATTTTAGCCATGCCATTGTTAGCATATGAGCATCCTGAGATTTGGATTCAGCTACAAACTCCGTGATTGGGAATCAGTGTTTGTAAGGAATCCAGATTCCTCCCTCACCACCAACACACAGACTTTCTGGATTTTATAGTGTGAGAGACTTTTTTTCAATTATCAGCTAAGTAGTGCTAATTAACAATAGTTTAGAAAAAATATCCTAATAATCCTAATGTATTCAGTGAAACCTTCTCAGCCCCCTCTAAATATACCTTAGAGCTTAGTGAGCTTAGGGGGCCTGGACAGCACTGCTGAGTGTATGAGTGTAGAGTTAATATGTGGAGACGCTTCTGGTGGTACTGCCTGGTACGCAGTTCAATGCCCCATTATTGTAAAAAAAAAAAAAAAAAAAAGATATGGATGATGAGATCCTACAGTGTGAACATCTACCGAGACTTGTTCTCAGGAAGTGACACACACACACACACACAGGACAAACACACACTCACATCTTTTTGAAGCACCGTGGCCTTCGCAGCTGGCTCGTCTTTGGTGTGTTCACCAGTGGAGCAGTTCTGCAACGCCTTCCTCTTCCTGATGCTGCCTTCATCCATTTCAGTCTGAGAAAGTACAAATGTTACGCAGGTTTCACACCACTTTGGTTGCCTTTTTACACTCTTATCTGTGTTGGTACCGCTGAAGGTCATGTGAGGTACGATGAAGTTTCCCTTCTGTCAGCCGTAAAATATTCTCTCTCCCTTTGAAACAATGAGGCTCACACAGAAACAACTCTGAAAAATTCAACTTGAAATGAATTTAACCCTGTGAGGATTTTAGAGGCACTGATGTGGATCTAATGCACAGATTTAGACTCTTTAGCTTCCCTGTGGTACAGTAACTCTGAGCAACTGCTTTATTCTGCTTTAAGGTGGATTTTCACTTTACTGTAAGAGGACGACTATAATTACAGAAATTCACACACCTTATATCTTTTTGTTTTGTATCGACATTTTTTAACTTCTCATTCTGTGATGCAAATAATTATTCTTTAAGTTACTTCTCTCTCAGCAGATTTTATGCAATACATATGAAAACTACTGGTATCTCAGTACTGAAGAAGCAGATTAGTGATGTATTTTTACCCCCTATGATAATACTTAACTTTTGTCTCACATATGGCAATTTTCCACCTTGTTAACTATGTGTGCTTATGTTTTAAATAAATCACAATAACTTTACTAACAAATGATCTAATATGTGATGATAAATAAATGACTATTAGAACAAAGTTTTCACTTACATATGGTGTGGACTAAAACCGCCTCAGTGATGCTCCATGAACCTTTAATGCAGCAGTTTTATAATCACAGGAGCAGTGATGTGAACCCACAGATGATGCTAAGCCAAGTTTAGTGAATGAGACCAGGAATGTCTGATGCAAATAAAAACCTGGAGCTTACTCTGTGACACTGAGCACACTCCCCTGGTGGGAGGCTCCAAAAGCTGATTGGACATCCTGGGTATTACTGGATGAAAAGGGGGATGGGCTGAAGTAAGAAATCAGAGAGTGTGGCAAAGTTTTGAGTTAATGAAATCCACCGATCACAGCCCAGATGGAAAGAAGTTAGATTTTACTAGCTTGACTATACTGTGCATGCACATGTTTTGAGAATTTGTACATTATGTACAGAATTTCAACAAAATTATTACTCTACCTTGACTGTTTGAAGAAAGCAGTAATAAGAGTAAAAATAGAGTGATGCTAAGACTATTAAGCCATAACAGCAGCATGTGGAAGGCTTTGCATGCCAATAATTAACTGTATTTTTGAGAATGTTTACTAAATCTGTTGCTAAAGTAAATAATCCAGCAGTCCCACGAAGATGCTACAAAGGATCCCAAAGTAAAATGTAACTGAATCAATGCAGCACAGAAAACTCTGAACCCTTCCTCCTCTCTAAGGTTACCTCACCTGACTTCCTTCACAAAGCCTCTTTGATAAGGATATGTGACACCACTGCAATTGTGTGCTTGTACATTTGTGTGTGTGTTTCTGTGTCGTATTCACTTTCTGCTTTGTCCCTGCTGTTTGGTTTCACCTCTCTTCACAAGCCTGTCAGAGAACTTATATTTTACACTGTAAGGTTCTTTCTTATGATCTGAGCAGATCTTTTTCTCGGTGTATTGACAGATTTTATTTTTTGTACACACCTCCACTGAAGCATCATTTAAAGGTTGAGCTTCTGCTTTGTTGGCTCTCTCTACTTATGCTTAGTTGATACAACATGATATTTGTTTACTGAACTTTCTCTCTTTTTGTTATCTCAACTTTCAATGTCAAATAATTTGAACTAGAAAAAAAAGAACTACAAAGAGAACTACAAAAGACATTGGCTGAACTTAATTGATCAAGTTTTTACATGTTTTTAAAGTTGGCTCAACTTGAGATGCTATTTTTTTTCAACTTGTATTACAAAGCTATTTAACATAACTGCACAATCTTAAAATACGTAACAGGTCTATTGAACCAAGCCACTAAAATCAGTCCGAGAACAAGCACATCTAAACATTAACACTTGAAAACAATAGCAAGAAAGATATATTTCAATACTTAAGAACTTTTATTAAAATAGGAAAATCATTTAACTCCAACCATCACTAAGTGTTAAGCAGAAAAAAAAGAAAATCATTTCCAATACATATTCAAGTTAACAAGTTTCAGGTCGGCAGTGGCTCAGTGGGAGCAGAGCAGCCGTCTACAAACCGAAGGGTCGGTGGTTCGATTCCTCCTCCTCCTCCCAGTTGCTGTCGGTGTGTCCTTGGGCAAGACACTTTACCCAACTTTGCCTCATATGAATGTTGAATGAATGGTTTGGTGGTGGTCGGAGGAGCCGTAGGCACAGACTGGCAGCCACGCCTCCGTCAGTCAGCACCAGGGCAGCTGTGGCTAGCTTAGCTTGCTGCCACTGGTATGAATGGATGTGAATGAATAATGGTCTCTGTAAAGCGCTTTGAGTGTCTAGAAAAGCGCTGTATAAATCCAACCATTATTAATGTTAGCTAGCTCGCTCTGGTGTGTCGTTGCGTTTCAGTGGTCCAATCACATTGCTCTAAAAGTTTCATTTGGCCTACATATTCGTTTTTGGGTTTTTTTGCCAGAAAGGCTGTTTCAGGTTGACCTTAAAGTTGCCGCATTACACTGTTGATATCAACTCAACACTTAACCATTTCAAAAATAAGATGCCACTAATAATGTTTAAGTAGAGAGAAACCTTTCATTTCTTAATCAGGCTGTTCTTGTAAAATGCCTGCAGACACACAAAATTTATTCACCCTGTTCTTCTCCAGGCTTGTATTTGTTTGTCAGCTACACCCCAGGCCATTATCAGAGACTTAGCTTTTAACTGACCTCTGTGTTTTCTTTGATTTAATATGGTAAGAAATGTCGCTGCATCAGCCCTAGCATGATACAGGCTTTGAGAAATTTTAATCCTACACTACCCATAATGCAACTCAGCAGATAAACTACCACAACTTTATAACAGAGACTTTTAATTAGAATTTGTGGTCTCCACAAAAAAACAGGTTAATCCTGGACTTACTATGAGTTCATCACCTCTTTTAACCCTTTCAAAATAGAAGCCCACCATTTTGTTTAGTGGACAGAAACCCTTCATTTGTGTGCCAGGCTTTCTTTGTGAAATATTTGCATTATGTTTCATTTATTCACCGTGGCCTTTGGAGTCCGTCCATTATTAGAGACACTGCTTTTTTTATTTGAAGGAAAACTTTTGCAAAACTGTGGTTGTATTACAATCATTATGGGGCCCATGTGTTAAATATCACAATATGGCTTAAAGACTTCCTGAAATTCACAGTGAATCCCAGTAACAAATGTGTAAGATTGGGCACAATGTAAAATAACACCCACACCATGTCCTCTTGAGTCCCCATGAGTCCTTTTAATTGATATAACTTCAGTGGGAAACATACGTTTTCAGTTAAAACTCTTTTTGTCTAAAGTTTCCACAACAGACATTGTTAATGTGCTAAGTAAACACAGGGAGTGAGGGGAGTTCAGAGTATATTATTGTTAACAAGTTTGGGGCTTTATCGAAAATCTAGGCGTCGCCGTCGTTTCAGCTGCTGCTGTAGCTCGCAAGGCCTTGTAACAATACACACTTATTTGCCTGAAGGTTGTTGTATGGCCTTTTGAAATGAATGCATAGTCTGTTCCGAAATATGCTTTTGCACCTGAGGAAAGGTTGTTTCTCCTGATATGAATCTCCAGTAATTCCTGCAGCTGTCTTTGACATTTTGTAGCTGGTAAGCATTTTTGTTGTTTTTATCAAGTCAGGGTTGTACTTGTTTATTGAGGTCTGACATTAAGGGCTCATCTGTGAATATACACACATTCTGTATTCTCATTCAGCGCCTACTTAAGTTGTTTTCTCGTTTTCTTGCAGTGCTTCAAAAGCAAATCACAACTGAATTAGATTTATAGTTTGTCATGGTTGAAAATTAATGTAGACTAAAGCATTGCATCAGTGTTACATACTCAGTATATCACAGCTGAGCAGCAGAAGTAAGATATACAGTGAAAACATTGCTAATGTGGAAGCCGATTTCTAATTCATTTGAGTTACTACATCACTCCATGTCATGCTGAATAAAGTTGGTCTTCATTAAAATAGGATTCATAGATTTCAGCTGAGTGATGATAGTTTCTGAGATGATTAATTCAGAGGGTATAGCAGGCCCACCCAGGATGTGCTGAAGTCTTTCAAATTACTGAGAAGAATTATCTGCATTCTGGTAAAAGAAACAGCATAAGATACGAATCTGAAATGAGACAAAACAAGCTGATTACCATGATAATGCTTCATGTCGTTGTGGGGAGGTGTAAGATCTTTTCTTGCTTCAGTTGCACATGAGATACTCCTACAGATTGGCTGGGGATTCTCAGTCTGAAGGAGACATATGAGCTGTCACCCACCAGCTTTTCTTGTGTGCAGACATGAAGTTTGATGACATCTGTCTTGAAATCTGCAGTCTAGCAGAACAGTCTCGTATTTGAACTGTTCGGTGTTTACAGCTGTATATTTTTTTTCTTTTTGGCCTATCTATACTATGGGATGTTGGCAGCAGCAGCTGGCTCCATCTCAGTGCTTTCTCTAATGTCAGATATGCTGCTGCATGGCTTGTATTTGGTTTATATGGGAGGGCTAAGGTGAGCTGGCCAGCTTTCTAGTTGTCATCGGCTCTGCAGCAGTTTAAGTGGACCTGCAGTGAATCAACTCTGAAAAATTACTTCTCACTCAGTAGGAGATAGTTGGGTGTATTCAAAGGACCTTGTCACTTCCAATATGCTCTCAATGAATCTCAGCCGTTGCCGATCCAAGGCCTCAACCCACTCTGCTGGAAAACCAATGTCTACAGCCCTATTCTGTTACTGTGCACAGGGAGATTGTTCCTTCACAGCCTATTACAACTTCAGGAATGAACAGGGTGTGTACATGTACATGCGCAACGGCTTGTAGTGGCATATTTTCTGTGTCTGTCTGGCCTGACCGACACTTTCAGGCAGAGAAAGAAGAAGGGAGCAACTAATAGCATCATAGATGTTCATTACAGGATGCAGCTTTAAACCTGAATCATGTACTTGTCGAACTTGTTTACAACACTTGAATCGGTGATGAATCTTCTATTGTAGTAACCCTCACAGCAGTGAAAGAATGAACAAATGCAGCTCTATACAACAAGAGCTAAAAATGCTTTAATGCTTTATGTTTTAATGACTCGAAGCTCTGTTTCTATAACCCTGTTCACACTTAGTTTTAAGATGTGTTTGAATCACAAGTGGACAGTGCTACATACAAGTGTAAACAATTACCAAGACACACTGAGACCTGATCACTCAAACCACATGCAGAGGTGGTCAGGGACACATTTTACCACATATCATTTGTAGCGTCAACGCTAATATTCGTTCTGGCGTTCTGATGCATCCCAGACAAGGATGTAACAGGAAGTATATTAACAGTGCAGGACCTTGCAGGATAATTTGAGCATGCCACATTTTCAAAAACAGATGTTTGTGGTTAGAGTGTGAGTGAGGCACGATGCCTTATTTAAACTTGAACTGAACTGCAAAGTAAAGATTGTGTGTGGACCACAATGTTGCTGTAGTGACACCTGAACACAAGTGGTCAGCAGGACATTTGGAGCAGTGGTGCAGATAGGATTTTTTAACTGGGGGGGACCAAATACACAACCACACACACACACACACACATATATAGATATATTTGTAGCAGAAACACCAGGCGATCAGTTTCTCCTTCATGAATGGGTTCGGTGTGATGTGGATTGATAACTGAAAAGGTGCTGCTGCTGCTGCTGCTGCTGCTGCTGCTGCTGCCATTTCAACTTCATGCTGAAATGAAAGTTAGCCGCAGTGCCGAACTGACGGAACATTGATGCTTTTTTTTTTAAAAGTTATGTTTGTCGCCTTACGTAATGACAGTATGGGAGCGGGGACGGATCCATGTCACTATGAATCTGCGGGGGACATCCCCCCCCGTCCCCCGTGCCATCTGCGCCCATGATTTGGAGATGCATGTTAAAAACAGGTGCAAACAAAGATGTGTCTCCGCTGTACGCTTGTGATCTAATCGCATTAAAACAATCATTTTTAAACTGTGTAAACAGGGTTTATGTGTCATCAGTATGTCAAAATCATGCATATCCCAAAATTTACCGGCACTGGTATCGTCTGTGTTTCTTCTTGCTGCTCAGAATCGCAGGGATTTCTTTAGGTGGATTATTTCCATTTTGCTAACTTTGAATTTTAAAAATGTACAATGGCTTAATTACAGTTTTAAACTACTTTCTACTGTTTGCAAAGCACAGACTTGCCTAACAGCCTCTGAGACCTACATATGAGTTTTGTAATTGTAATTGATTTTGCCTGGCGTGAGCAGAAATGGCCAAGGTCACGTTGGAGTGGTCCTTTTGGCACAAAGAAATATCACCTTCATCAGTAGCTCATTTTGTCCTTAATATTTCTAATGATTTGAGGCCTATGAAGGAGTATGTGATGTAGCAGTAACAGACAGCGATACACTGTCAGGTGAATAATGTTTTCTCAGCAAACTGACACAGAAAAGCACAAATGTTGACAGCACAATCTAAAACAGCAAAGTCTAAAAAACAGGCAGCACTTTTTAGTTAAAGCGTCTGAAGTAAAAGTGGACAGATCAGGTGGGAAACGTGACAGTTGGAGAGTGTCACAGCGCTGTGATTGCAGCTAAGTCCATCTGCTGACAAGGTTGATGGGTGAACACGTCTGATCTGACTCTTAGTCCTGTCAACCTTGGGGAGTCCATGGCAACCTTTCAAATTCAAAACGGTAGACATAGGCAGACTGTATTAGAGAAAGAAATTAGTTTGGGAGCAGAACTGTCTCTTCATTCCACATAATGCTGCAGTAAAAAGGTTAAGCAAGAAAAAAAGAAG
>OOFC01013916.1:35692-50958 GCA_900323345.1 Pseudochromis fuscus
ATACAGTTGCATCGGTAAACAGCAACAAATACAATATAGCACTTTAGCAATATTTGTTCAGTTGTTTATGTCTGGTAATGTTCGTTATTAGGTAATAAACACTGTAGGCACACCCTGACCGTATGCATCCATCTCTTGCTGTTTACATTGTTTTCATGTGATTAGTGTCAAATTCAGGTTGAACTGTTTTTATTAGGAACATGAGGTACAGAAGGAAACATATGTTATGTTTTATACTGAGGGAATTGTGTGAGCACAATTATCTGCCGCGATTTGCTGTGGCATCGAGTTTCTGGAGACACTCAGAATTGTCTTGCAACTTCTGTTTTGCTTCTTCCTGCCATGAACGTACCGATGGCCTGATCTCTTTGGTCATAAAGTGATGGCATTTTATAGCCCAACTACTCAAGGATATACAGCTCCAAGAGAAACCTGTCCCCACTGTGCTGTGTCTATGGTAGAGTAGAGTAAGGACTGGCAGCATACATGTTCTCCTGAGTGCACATGTGGCCTAAAATCACTCAGGCAGATCCGATTGTAAACTGAAACACTGGGAAATTGTTATTTGGAAATTTGACCCTTGGCAAGGAAACATTTGCTTTTTAAATTCCCTCAGTGTTTAAACTTCATATGTGAGAATATGGACGTTCGTGCATATATTGACAAATGCCACATATGAAAGAAGTTTTTACCTCATGCAGCCTCTGAGCAAATCCAGCAGAAAATATTTTCTGGTTCAGGCTTTTAATTTAAAAAATATCGTGCCAGCCATTCTTCTTTGACATAATAGATGAGCTGAGGAAATGCAATCCAAGAGCTGTCTTCACACAAGAAAATAGCACACTATCTTTATTATTGCTTGATTTTCCACTTGTGTTATTTTGCTGCTGGATGAGTAAGCATTGAGTCACTGTGACTCATTCGTCTGAAAAGAAAAGTTCTGACAACACACAAGGCCACAAGACAGCATTTTATATTAACAGCAGAGTATAGCATGATATCTACTAATGAAGCAATTTAAATCTTTTTAAAATTAGATTTTTTTTTTTTAAATTACTTTTCTCCTGACCCCCTTTAAGTTTGTTTTGTTTCCTGTTTGCTTTTCCTTGCTTCAAATAACCAAATTACAGGAGACAGGTGTTTGGCCTCCTCATGTAGGATTTCAGTGAGCTTCATGCTGTGCATTCATGTATAATTATATTGTTTTACTCTCTAATTATATTTTGCCTCAGTCATGATCTCATCTTGCCAAACACTAGCGGCTGATTCTTGATGCAAATCAGGCGTTGCAGCATTTATGTATCTTCAAGAGTTGAAGAAGCCAGATCCAGAAGCCAGATCCAGACCTTCTCCCATCTGTCCCTTCTTCTCTACACGCCAACTGCTCTTGTGCTTGTCTGCGTGTCTGTGGGTGGCTATGTTTGAATACATACGTGCATGCATGTCACATGTTTCAGTTGAAATATAAACATTATGCCATATGGCCAGATAAAGACGGAGCAGGAAGTCCCTGTCTGAGTTCCACCTGGCCCGGGTCCTCGCTGCATCCCATACTCTGTTCCCCCACATTTCTTCTCTATCGCTATTGTCTCTCTCAAATAAACATGCAAAATTCCCCAAAGATAATCTATAAATAAAAACAAAACCTGAACATGAAAACAAACAACTTGAAATCTGTCTGTATTCCCTCATGGTTCCATATACTGTCAGCAGACAACAAGTTTGTGCTTCACTAATGTAGATTTCTTTGAAAAAAGTGACAGCCCCAGTGGTGTATATTTGTGTTGCTTTTGATGAACCATTGAGTGGTACAGCAGAAACAAGTTGTAACTAAACACAACACTGTATATCGACTCTTAAATGCCACTCATGTAGCCGAATCCCTATAGTGCTTTGCAGAACTGACGCTGGACTCGTTTGTGGCTCCTCAGCTGCCTCACTTGAGTGGCAGGCAAGCGGGGCTCTGAGTAAATGCCAAAAATCCCAAATATGTTCAGCTATTTGAAATGAACCAGCATCCCACTTCAGTCTGATTATCAGCACACTCACACATTTGTTGTTGTGGCAGGATTACAGGTTTCTGGAAAAAGGGGGGGAAAAAGTGTTACCTTTGTTTTTTATATAGTTTTTGCTGAGTTGGCAAAAAACGCTTCTCAGATTTTCATAATCGTTACTTCTGCTGAGGAGGGTGTCGTCATGTGTCGTTTGATACTTGATGGAAAAAAAAAACTACTGAACAGACCTCAGTACATTTTTTGGAGAGGTAATAATAATATCAATAACTTTTCAAAACAAGGTTACAAAGTACTTTACACAGCAAACAGACATAAATAAAAACATTAATAGATACCATCAAATTTGATTAGATAGAGTATTACTAGAGTATTATTAGAGTATTACCCAGCAGCTGTATGTTACACAATAGAAGTTAGTGATTTGGGTGTTTAATTAGTTAGATACTCGGCAGCTAATAATACAGCTGAGAAGAGTTGAAACTGGTGCCACATTTCATGAACATTTAGAAAAACGAAGAGAAAATAAATTCAACAGATATACCAAAAACCAATGAATCCTAATGATCTACAAACAGGCCTGAACAACTACAACTACAACAACTACTGTTTGTCTGTGACATAAAATTGTTTTTTTTTTGACAGACAGAGTAGTGCTTAAGGAAGAAAAATCTTTATCTCTATAATGGACTAATATTTTAACAACACAGCGTTGCAAATTCACCACAAGGCAACACGGGACACTACTCACAGTTTGTGAGATGAAATTGCTGTTTGCTGCTTTCCACAATGTGTAGCTAATAATAAAATACTGATTGTCTAAAAAAGTAAACCAATTGTTCATTCATTATTAAGTGAAATGTTTGGTTTTTGCATGTATATTCATAATTTCTCCTAAACTAAACAAAAATGTGTTTTTACCCGATTAATCGATGAGATTTTTGGGAGAATACTCGATTACTAAAATATTCAATAGCTGCAGCTCTAATTCACATTACGTGTTAAGAGCAGATTTCAGCTTTATAATCACTTTAAAATCATCTTCTCTGATCCTGGGAATCTAGTTTGATGATTTACTCAAAGTAGTTGAATCAAGAATTGGACCAATTATAATCCAACTCACACTGCGTCGCCTTAGATGGAAACATTACAATAAAAATAAAACCACCAAAGCTCTTGCATGTTTCTTTCATTAAGCGACTTTATAAATAAAGCATTAACACAAAATGTGAAGCCAAAATGATATCTGAATGTATAAATGCAAGAAAATTACCAAAAAAACATGCATTGTACTTGATTAATGTCTCCCTTTTAAACAGCTTTCAAGCTTTTGAAATTAGTGTTGGAGCTTTAGCATTTTATCCAGTTTGAGTCCAGTGTAGAATATGAATATTTCATCTGAATCCTTTTGGACATTTTAGTGCACTTACAGTATTTATTTAAAGTGTTTAACTTGAGTTATAAATAACTAAAACTCAAAAGACAAGTTGAAGTAGATCAGCTCGATATGAATTTGATATGATTCTGACTGCTGAAATGAATGAGTTCATACAGTCAGCTGATGCTGTTGGATTTTTTTGCAACTTTGATTGAAAAGCACCTGTACAGTTTAATTCGGGTTTGCCAGCAGGTTAATCCATGAAATTAACAACAGTTAACAACAGCTGATGTGACCTGTTGTTTGTCATTTTAGTACAATGATGAGTGATGGTTAAAGACAGGAAGCTGCTGTCTAACGTGTTAGACCTCGGGAGTGATTCGCTGTGATGAGTCCAAATAATGTCCAAAACAAACAAAACAAAAGTTGCTATCAGATTTTGCAACTATTGTCACAAGACATGTTTTTCAACGGAGGCCTCTCACATCCTTCCTGTCTCTGCTGGGAGTTGCATGTGAGCAATAGTTTTTAGCAACAAGTAAACAATACATGCTGAAATACTTTGAACCGGCTAATCAGCAGCAGTTGATTAAAATATGTATGTCTGATTGAATTATGCATCTTTCTGGTCTTTATTATTGATTGACACATCATTGAAACAACCTCATCCTAAATTTAAAAGCTCACAGCTAAAGAAGAGCCTTGAATAAATATGTGACTCCTAATCCGATTAGTTGACTAATTGTTTCAACGGTTGATGGTTAATCAGCTATCAAAACAGTCGTAGTTGCAGCCCTATATCTGAGTAAAAGGTTTCCTGTTTCGAATCAGCTGGAAGGAAAACAATAAAAATACTCTTTCTTATGTTTGATCTGTATTCTTGTAAACAATGGTCTAACCATGAGAATTTTTTTGCCTTTTTTTAAAACTAAGAAAACTGTCTGTGAGCAAAGGTTTTCAGTCTGTTTCGTTGTGTGGACATCAGCTTTCAAATCCCATTCTTCTTCTTCTTTTTTTTGAATGCTGACCTCCTGCTGGTGCGAGCTTCTTCCTGATGCTCCAGTTTCCTCCTGCTGTCCAGACACATGTAGGTTAGGTCAGTAAGGAGACTAAATTGCCTACAGGTGTGAGTGTGTGTGTCAATTATTTGACCCGTTTGACTGTATATATAAAGCAGGTGTAAAAAAAAGTGGTAAATACTACCAATAAATGTCAGGTTTAGATTCAGTACAACAGGACTCTGGATTATTTTTCTTGACAGGTGTAATGATCAAATTAAAAATCCAGAAGGAGATACACTGATTTCTGTCCTGGGTTATTATAGTTTAAATAGGCAGTTAACAGAATAATATCGAGTAGAAACATATATTGATGGATATATTAATACAATATTTGCTGAAGTGGGTTGTCGACATTAATGTATTAATGGAAATTTTAAGTAAAAATTAGTTTTTGTTTTGAGCATGTGAATCACAAAATCCACTGAACTATAGCAATATTCATCAGTTTGAGTCTTTCACAGGATGTTTTAAATGGTGTACATGTGATATCAGGACCTATGCTAACATTGGGATAGTAATAATAACTGTTGTTTTTCATTGGCTTAACAATTGAACACAGCAAAAAACACCAAAACCTCTCTGGCTGTAGAACTTTAAATATGAATATTTCCATGTTTAATTAGTTTGAGATTGTGAATGTAATGTCTTTGCAAGCCAGTTGATTAAGAAGATAATTAGATATTTGAATAATAAAAATAATTGTTAGTTCGCTTAAGATTACTGTCAAGCTCTAAATACATAAATGAAGACAAAAATGTGAACAGCCAGGCTCAGACGAGTGCATCATCGTTCCCTACCCTCCTGTTCAAAGCTACAGTAACATAATGTGCTCTCACACTGGCTGTTGTTTTCTCTCTTCATCTGATAAACAAGCATCAAACACACAGAACACACTCCTAATTTTACACAATGGTATGAACGTACCAGCTTTAAAAAATAACATTTAATGGTGTTGTAAATCTGTGACCCTACATGACTTACTTGCTGTCGCCTGGTGATTTCACTTTTTGCTAAAAAAAAAAAATTAATTAAAAAAAAAATGGTGGAAGAGGGTTGGCATCAGATCGTTAGATTGGGGGTTCAGTCTCTAAATTGCTCCTGACGGTGGCTAGCACCTTGCATGGCAGCTCTGTAACCACTGGTGAGCCGGTGGCAAAAATAAAAATTGTAAAGTGCTCAGGAGACCTAAGCTAAGAAAAAAAAATCATTGTATAAATGCAATCTATTCATCATTTTCTCATTAGTGGATCAACAGGATATGTATTATCTTTCCAATCGCACACATGTGCAACATTACCTGGATCCAACATCTCGAATGTGGCCATTACCTCCATCAAGGAAGATGTTTTTTCAGCTACATTACAAGAAAACACTACTCAGCAGATTTTTTTCCCCCAAGGAACAATTGATTATATTTTGGGTAAAATCAGAGGACGGGATCCTCTCAGAAAGAATCTGAACCAACCCCCCTCTCTTATAATGAGCAAAGGTTTTAATACATTTTGAAAGTTGTGTTGCTATTTCAATACAAGAGGGTAACAGTGTTCAGTCTATCATCAGTGGAGCTGAGTTATGCCTTGGTGGAGGTTTGTGCTCTCTGAGTGCTTCCAGTTCGGGTAATATGGTAGTATACTGGATAGCTCTCCATGTTGGATAGTTTGTCAAGATATTATGTAAATATTTCCAGTTTCAGAAATAAAATTACCACAATAATTGCAAAGGAAAATAAGCATTAGTTACAGAACAAGAATGCAATTTCACCTTGGTCTGCATCCCTAATAAGCAATTACACCCAAAAGAGTAAAGCAAAGAAAAGGACAGATATAGTTTATACTGAGTCATACGAAGTGTTTTTCAGTTGGAGAATGCTTCTGGCCTGAATGTAAATAGCACAGAACCCGCCTGTAACCATGGGGATCTTTACCATGTGCTAATCTGCTGTGAAAAAACACTGAAGTGTATTGATTTGCTATTGACGTCCACACGCTTGATTAAATATTTTCATGGCCAGATTTACAGATCAGTGAACTGTGTGATTGTGTCATATTTTCTGTGTAATACTGAGGGTTAAAGTAAAATACAGATGTCTGTTGTTATACCTATATTGAGCTAAACACATGGTATCAAATGCTTTATATAAGGAAACATGCTGCTGCAGCCAAACTGCTGATCGCAGGTGTAAATTTGTCACGAAAGCTCCGTATCATAACCTTCCCTAATATAACTGTTGACAGGTGAAAAGGTTGATGTAGTTTGTTATTGGACAAGATGATGTATTGATCTTTGATGGTCGGGGCCAGTCTTTGGTGGCTCAGCTTCGCTCTTTTCAACCTTATCGTTCCCACAACCCCTATACAGGTGATTACAGCTGCTTACTGATGACTGCTGTAATAGACTGGTGTCAGGCGGGGAAAAGGCCAGGCTGTGCCCACAAAACATAATCAGTTGTCTATGGGAAGTCTGAGCACTTCTTATCGAGCAGCACAGATCAATTGCTGAGATGCTGTAATGTTGCACTGACCATTGTGAAGAGAGAAGTCAGATCCTTTTATGACACTTTATTTCCACAGGGACATGTGAAATTCATGATAGTGGACATACTATACACCCTCAGAACATAAAAAACTGTGTTTCTCCTGATGCTGCTGGGGTACGGTTGACTGAGTAATTATTTAGGCAAGCTTGTTTGCAAGACACCTCGGACAACATGCAATTCAGTTTGACCTATAGTGATTGTCAGCCTGACACTGAAGCAGATAAATGCCAAACAGTGCAGAGGAACTGCAAACAAACTCTGCCTGTGTGTTCTCCCTGTTGTGAACACGTTCTGGTGTAAACGTACGTGCACGGGTTAGTGACGTGCACACGCGAGTGCGTGTGTTTGTGCTTAAGTGCTTCCAACCTGTGTGTACCACCCGGGCATCTATTTGTGAAAAGGCCACTGGACCAGTCGGGAATTGTGGAAGAGCGTTTGTCAACCCTCCCGCCATCCGACTCTGTATGTAGTTTTCTCAGACTGAAGACAGTCTGCAGTGAGGCATGAGAGAGACCATTACACACACGTCTAGCACGCTCTGGATGATGAAGAGATCTGGAAACCCATCCTCCCATGGAAACGCCTCTGGCTGAGACGCCGCATGCAGTGCACAGAGTCAAGCCTTGCCATCCTCTGCTGACATAACGGACACATGGTGGATGCTACTCCGAGACAGCATCGTGTCACACACAGCAGTTAATAATGAAATACAGTGTTACCACTACAGGAGGAGAATGGAAATAATATGCACGCCTTTTTGAAAGATCTTAAATACATCCACAGAAAGATACAATCATCTTTAGATCTTGTGTTGTTTAGACTGTATAGAAAAGATGGACATAACCATCAGGTGTCAACAATGAGGCCAATGTGGAAGTGCAAAATAGTGGAATACCACCGATGGCCACCAGATGCTGACTGCAAAAAATTCTGGCTCCAACTGACTTCAATTCAAATATCAGCATTTTCAATCATGAAATACTCTGACCATATAGTTTTTCCACACGTCAGTCTGATGTCATTAGCTAAAGTCAACTCTTCTAATCAGTGATCTGGTGGTCCATCTGAAAATCATTTCATCATTTACAAGATATGAGCCTTCAAAGAGCCATCAGGTTCAAGGGTCAGACCCACCTCTTTAGTCCTCCCTTGATTTCCAAATATGGTCACTTTCACTTCTGGCTCCAAACAACTGACATAGTGATGGTCACATGGCAAACTCCTGCCTTCAAAATGCGACTCCACAAACTTATGGATGACATCATGTTAGCATACTCCACTTCATGAATATATTTAGTCTGTATGTGTTCCTTTGGTGAAATATGGAAACTACCTAGAGAGCACTCAGAGAGAACAAAGCTCTGTTAAGGCATGATCCAGCTGTACTGATGCCACAGACTGATGTTGTGGTGAAATAGCAACACTATCTTGTTAACACATTCACCCTGGCTCCCTTCACCTCTGAAAATAGTATTTTTTCTGCAATGTTGCTGATAAACAAACAAACAAACAAACCAATGCAGGTGAAAACATAGCCACCTTAGTGGAGGTTATTAAAAATGCCGCCTTCTTTTTTTTTTTTAGCAAATAAGCCATGACTTATCACCACCATCACCATATGAGTGGTGCCTTAGTGCCACATTCAGTTATTTCTGGACACTGGATTTTAAGAGAAAGAAATACCTATTAATACCACCTCCTGAGTTTGACTTGCTTCTTGCTGGTGTTAAATGCCAGGCTCATGTTCTGTGTGAGAAAACGGCATCAATGAAGCAATTAGGGGAATTCTGACTGCAAAGGAATGTCAAGCAGTTACATCGTGTGTCTGTCTGATCAATTCTGACCAATATGTTATCAGGTGCCTCAGCAGAGGCAGAGCTGGTCCTGTGTGCCTGGGAGTGCTAACCATGGGAATGTTGGAGTTTCTCACGACTTGATTTCAATTCAGGGTCCTTTGATACCATCAAACAGCCACTTCTTTGGGGTTTTTTTCCCCTCTCATTGATCTTGGTTTACCTCAAGTTTTTCATTCATTGTTTTAACATATAATAATGACTAAACTAAGAGATGAATATCCATCATTTAAAGTAAAAATGTATTTAGTTACAGTACCATAATTCTATGTAAAATTTATTCAAACAAATAACCCTCAACCCTTATTTTATAGACCATCTAACACTAAGTAAATGAAACTGTTTTGAAATTGCACAGAATAACAAGGCCTGTACATCCCTCCATCATTCCCACATTTTCTGCAAAGGTGTTATCATTTATTAGCACAACAGAGGAATCCCAGCTGGTATTAGCATAGCATGGTATTTTTTCTTCGTCAATCTGTGAGAGAAATAAATTGTTTGTCCTCACAATATTGTAACCCTTAAATAAACAAAATGAATACAGCTGCTGTCTTTGAACAGAGTCCATCTTATCTTTGTGAGCAATCTGTTTCCTCATCATCTCGTCCCAGCGACAGTGACTGTCGCAGCTCTGCTGTCGCTCTGAGAGATGATATATAGCGCCACGTATATAAACATACACGACTGGTTGAGAGTGAGCACCAGGCTGACTACAGTCCACCCTCCTGCTGGACGCTTCACTCCCAGGTTGGAAAAACCAGCTGGAGACTCACACTAGACTTTCCTTTAATTAAAAAAAGAAAAGTTTGAGGTTAATTTACCAGAGTGAGAAACTAGTGTAGCAGCACTTACACAGTAATTAGAGTTAACTTTGAGAGTTGGCAACCATGCACTGCTATAAAGCTGCATATCTTTTGCATTGTAGGACATCAGGCGCTAGTTATTAAACTAAATGTCATTAGGCAGCAGAATTGGTTTGCACTGATCGACATTCTTAACCATGTTACTCAAAGTTAGAGCCTCATTATGACTTCACTCTGTTAAATAAAAGCACAGCAGTAGTAACAGCAGCAGCCTCTGAGGCCTCAGACTGAGTTTATACAGTGATGGTGACTGTTCAAAAGACAATCATGGTACAGCTTGAAGTGGATCATTCTCATGGCTGAAGAGCATGACTCTCCAATGTCCCATAATAAATCTCAACCCTGATAAAATATATCAGATTTTCATTGTGAAGTGATCATCAGACGAGTACATGCAGACAGGAAGTAGTCCTTCACCAGATATATTTCTGAAGTGATGATCATAATAGTCTCTAAAATAATCCCAAAAAATTCTCCTGCGTTAAGTTTGCAAAAATAACAGTCAAATTACTGAAACAATGCAATTGTACAATATACAAATAAAAATATAACAGTAACAATGACCAAACATTTCTAAAACTGGCTTTAATCAGTGACAGTTACAGGAGTGATTGTGTGATTATGTAATTTGACATAGATTTGCTGATTAATTGACAGATGTCTTGAGTAATTATAGTTTCCACAGCAAAAATATTACTTTTTTTGTTTTAACATTGTGTAAATGAACAGAAAACCCAGACACCGCCACGAAAAGGTGAATTTTAGCTCCACAACGGGGAGTTAGGCCACAACAAATTGCTCTAAATATATCTGCAACATGGAATATAATAGTTATCTTGAGATACAGTTTGTTTCTCTTTTCATTCATATTAAATGGTAAAATTTATGTAATGATCCATATTGGGCCAACTATATATATTATTTCTGAGCAGTAAAAAAAAAAAAAGCCCATAAAATGTTTCCACATACCTCTGAGGAATTTTAATCATCTTCCAAAACATGTTAAAACCCACACGTTTCAGCTGACATCAACTAAACAAATTCTTCTTAGATTAGTTGTAATCAGCATATTGCTGAACATCAGCATGCACACACCCAGAGACCTCACTGCTGAAAGTTTCCAATTGCAGGAAAGATTGAAAGAATAAAAAAAAAAAAATCCACAAATAAACTGTGGGACATTGTGAGCACTACAATCAAAAGGTGGAGAGAATCTGTTACCACCAGGAGCTCACCTGGATCAGGCTGTCTGTCTGAGATGGATGATAGTGCACCAGAGGGAGGCTCATCAGGGAAGTCAAGAGGCCACAACAACCTTAAAACAAGGGCACAGCTGAATCGTAGAGTCTGGCTGCTCTCTACTTAAGACCCCTTTTTGAGTGTCTTGTGCTGATCAAGACCAGAGACTGGATATAGAAATGGATGCAGCAACCGGGTCTCAAAAATGAGGTCACTGTGCAAGTACAAAGCAAATGCAATACTCCCGCTGGCCACTGGAGGCTGGCTTCAAAGAACTCTGGCTCCAATTAACTTCAATTCAAAAATGGTCATTTTTAATCATGAAATACTCAGTTAATAAGTTTTTCCCACAAGTCATTCTGATGTCATGAGCTAACGTCAACTCTTCTGCTCAGTGATCTGGTCCATCTGGAAATTATTTCATCATTAAGGAGATATTAGGCTTCAACAAGAGGAATATTTAGAGGTGTGGTTGGTTTGACTAACAGGTCTCGTCTCCAGCTCTGACCTCAAGTTCAAGAGTCAGACCCACCTCCTCACGCCTCCATTCATATCCAAATATAGTCACATCTGGCAACGTTCGAATACCAAACTCCTGGCTTCAAGATGCGACTCCACAAACTAACGAGTGACATCATGTTAGCTTTGTCCATCCTAGGTACAGTCGATGATCACGTCTGAGCAGTAAGATGGGAAATGGTCCAGTCGTTACTTACATGTGAAGTCTCGAGGGAACATTTACTGAAAGAAACCAGGAAAAAAAAACATTCCTTACAGATATGTGTGGCATACAAGTCTTTGAATCTGCCATAAAAAAAGATACATCTTTTCACCCCCTGCACATCCACACTATTGAGTGTTTACTGCTAAGCAGCTGTGGGCTTTTCTTCACCAGAGACAAAACCTCTGGTCAGGCTGCAGGGAAAAATGATCAGCTCCAAACACCAGCATACACTAAGCTGTGGTGGAAGAAAAAAAACTGCTGCCTCCTGCGCTAAAAGGAACGTCAAAGAAAGGGTTTCATTTTCTGCAACACAACAATCACAGGCACCAAAGCAGAAGAATGGATGGTATGGATAGTCTAAAAGATTTTTAAAAAGGGGCAAAATGGATGCATTTCAGGGAAATCTTTCCTATGATCATCAAAAATGAGGATGATGATCAAAAACACATCCTCCCTCATCTGAGTAATGATGATGACAGCGATACAGTGCGGGTGTCTTTGAAATTTGGGTGAACTGAAAGGAGCACTTCATGGATTGCACACATTAGTTTACTGGTCATGTCATGTCTAGAAATATGGTTGTTTCATGTCTTCAGTGGCTGCAGGAGGTTTGTCAAGTCTAACGGAAAATCTCAGGGTTTAGAAAGTACGGACTCTCACTAAAAGCCTCTGTTACATGATAGATTAGCTAGAGGTTTTGAGGTCCATACTCAAGACGATGCAGTGATGGGAAATCACAACACAACAAAATCCTGTTCAAGAAATGTAAGGTTTCGTCCATTTAGATGCTAGTTATGGCCTTTTATTTTATAGGAATGGTTAAAGGAAATGTCAAGTTCATATAACAACACAATGCAACTGTGCTGTGTTCTCATTTGAAACCTCAAAACGAAGCTTTGTGCAAAAACATTACTAATTAAAGTCGACCTAAATTAAAAAATGCCTCCCTAATTCTTTTAAGTTACTTTTCTGGCTGTGTGGTTGAAAAATTACAAAAATGACATTTGTTGTTATTATCAATCACATTCACTTCCTGGTAAAAAAAGAAAAAAAAAAAAAAGAAAGAAAAATATCATGTGACTTTCGTCCAAACAGTTTCAATCAACAGCATCCACTTGTCACCTGGTGGCACGGTTCAGATTCCCAATAGAAAACCTTGACAGAGAGTAACAGCAGCGGAGGTAGTAATCAGTAATCTGCTGGAAAAGTATTGTTCTGTAACAAGCTGGAAAATGTTTTTGATTCTGATGTTGCAACAATGTTACTTTTTTGTTTTGTTTTGGTTTTTTTTTTACAAATTGCCACTGAACATCCCTTCAGTTTGATTGCTAAGTGTGTGTTTTGGTGTCAGCTATGACCTACAGGAGACATATTCTGTTTTACAATAAAGGATAATAAAAGCCTCACTTTGGAGAGAGGCTACAGTACATTGTACTTACATTATCTAGTAGTGTTAGCTAGCTAGTTATGTTGTTTTCTTGTGTTTCAATGGTCCAATCAAGTTGCTTCTACAAATCCTGGTTTTGTTGGAAATGCATCACATTACCAAAGTTAGATACTCTGGAAATGTTTAATTGCAACATTAAAGTTATCAACATGAGAAAATTAAATACCTGAGACCTGCCTGTAAAACAAGGGGGCCTCAAACTGAGGCCTGTTGATGCCACAATGGGACTTACAGTACTCAAACTGTATTGCTTGCTAAATGATTCAGGTATGGCTTATGAGCAATTATGTAGAAATGATTTGAGAACATCATACATACAGCACCATCTAATCTTTATATAGTTTGTATAAACATTTTGCTTCATACCTCTCCTGCATGATTTACTTTTTGCACTAAACAGGAGACAGTTGCAACCATTTTCGTATTCCACTTCAAGACTGCATTATATTAATATTGCTGATGCACAGTGATGGCCCAAAGTACAAAGGTAAGATCAAAGATGTCATAAAGTAGAGTTATGCTTGTGATGATGAAACAACCTCTCTGTCTCCCAAGTGTTAATTGGTGAGCATTTATCTATCAAAACTGTTTTTGTGTCCTGGTTTGAACACACTCTGCACAGCGAGCAGAACAGCTTCTGGCACAGTCCTACAGGATGATGCAACAAGGTGTGCAACTGTTCACACTTGTTCTTTAAAAAGAAAAAAAGAAACAATGTAAGTGAGATAAATATAGGAGATGGTGGAGTGAATGTCGGCCGCCTGTGTTCACAGTGTTTGGCTGCGATCCGCTTAGATACTGCTCCACCAGCCGTTTGGAGGAATTCGAGGAATGAAAGGATTACATGACAGATGCACGACTGGAAACAAGTTTTAGTCTGACTTTGAACAAGTGTGGTGTAGAGAGAAGTCAGTGTGGTTAAGGTGGTGGGTAGATGTTTACACGATTTACACAGATACAATGTTTATTTATCTCTCCCTCCCTTTCTATCTGCTACTTGTTTATGAGCTGCACATAATTTTTACTGAACGGTTCATTCATTCATCTTCTGTACCTGCTCACTTGAATTGGGTGTGGGGGTCCACTGGAGCCTGTCCCAGCTGGCAATGGGCGAGAGGCAGGGTCCAACCTGGACAGGCCACCAGCTTTTCACAGGGCTACCACAAAGACAAACAACCATCTCACACCTATGGTCAATTTACACTCATCAATTCACCTAACAAGCATGATTTTGGAGTGTGGGAGGAAACTGGTGTACCCGGAGAAAACCCAGGCATGCACAGAAAGTGACAACGCCACATAGAAAGGTCCGAGCCAAGAATCGAACCCAGAACCTTCTTGCTGTGAGGTGACAGTGCTAACCACTGCACCACCATCTTCCCTACAGTTAACACCGGTATTTGTTAACACTGGTGTTATTAAATGTTAGCTTTTATTTTTGACAAAAGATTACATGTTTTTTCATCTTTTTTTCAACTTCATATGAACAAGATACAAGTTTCTAGGAGAAAGAAAATTTGAATTCTTGAAGGGGATGTATTATGAAAAATCCACTTCTTAAAGTCTTTTATATGAACTGTTTGATATTTGGCTTACCTCCAAGTCCACTGACAGTGAGATTTTAAAACCATCTCGTTGTGTGAGCTGCTTGAAGAGAAATACCTGTGGTAAAACGAGCAGTTCTGGGTTCTGCTCTACTGTGATGTAACAATATACCAGACATCATCTGACAGACGCTGCATTAACCAATCCCTGCAGAGTATCCCACTTCTCTTGTGAATTTCTCTGTCACAAGAGAAGTTTGGCCGCGACATGAGTGCAGCCAAAACTCGGTTTGAGTTGTAAAAACCACACATTTCATTACACAAGCTGCCAGCCTCACAGCAGAGTGGATTCATCTCATTTATGATTACTGGCATAGCGCTGGTTTCCTGGTTACAGCAACAGTGTCACCTTAAAGGACCTTAAAGCAACAAGGCACTGAAAATCGGCCTGTTCTCAGTAGAGGTGATACAGAGTGTTTTTGACACAGACTAAAATACAGGATCACAGTGGAGTTTCACCAAGAAACTTCACAGACATGTTCTAGGGACGTGTAAGACTTATTTAAACTTCCCAGAAAACCAGTATAATATGCCCCCTTTATATAT
>OOFC01013916.1:51013-69261 GCA_900323345.1 Pseudochromis fuscus
TTAGGTAGGTACTACCCTATCTGTCAAAAAGGATCAATCAGATCTGCTCATAAGTTTTTACGTAAGGTTACTAACAGAGAAGGTGCAGGTGAAGAAACAAAATGAGGATTATTTTTTGGCCAGGATCCCACCCTGTGGTAAAATAATAACACTGCGTTGTTAAAACACTCATTATAAGCAATAGGGATTTTCTGACAGATCCCATCTTCTGAACCTTTCCAATGTTGAATTATTTGTTCCTTCAATTTTTGGATCCTGACAGGCTTTAAGCGAGCCAGCTGTTCAGACAGGATGTGTCTGACTTTATTTGCAAGTCATAGTTAAACCAGGATATGTGAAGCTAAAATGAAAGTCTCACTTTCACTCACATTTCTTTTACCAATGTCCAACTTGGAGTTTGGGTTTTTTTTTTTAACTTGTAGGATCATGTGACTACTTTACTGTGTTGGATATTGCTTTAGCAATGTTTCTGCAACAGGTATTGTAAACAATGTCATCATAACTTCTAAAAACTTTGGAGGAACCTCAAAATAAGATCCTATTTGGAATCAATTAAAATGATCCTTTAATAGAATCCTGTGTTATAAAGCAATTGTAATTAGAAATCTGACAGACCTTCCATAACGACCAAGTGCGCTGGGATTCATTAAAGACAGACCCATATTAGGTCTAAACTGTGAGTCTAGAGACTTGACTTGTGAGTCAAACTATGTGAATCTCTCTTTTCTAAACAGGCAATTATAAACTAAAAAGAAGTCTTCTATTTTTACTTCTTTATAGAAAGCTTGCCACTCTCATCCAAGAACCTAACACCATCAACACACACACACACACACGTACACGCACACACACACACACACACACACACACGCATCCCCGGACAAGCTACTACACTGTACAACTGTAAAATCCTATCAGAAGCCTACAGGAGTAAAGAGACAGACAGTGGCCTCACTAAGTAATCCAAATAATTAGCCTATTCATGAACCAAACAAAGCCAGAGCAACAATCTTCTCTGTCAAACAATCTCTGTGGGTGTAAAGCAGACTGAGACAAACTAGTGAAAGCTGCTTTCTTTCTCCTCTCAGTTTGTGTAAAACTGTTTTCAGCCAAATGCTCTCTCTCCAGACATGTCGAAAAATGAAGAGGTATTCAGAAACAATGAATCTTTTGCATGCAGAAAACTTTGAAAAAATGTGTTTGATTCCCATCTTCTGGGCCACAAACAGTTCTTAATCTGCAGTTTTTCTAAACTTAAATTAAGTCAACAATCTCACAAAGAGGCCAAATCTGTAAAGCCAAACCCCAGTGATGCCTGTTCTGTCAGGGCCACTAACTTCCATTGTTGTTCAACAGCAATTCAGCACATCAGTACCTCGGTCGGTGACTTTTCCCTTCATCACAATGAACATGGAGCCTGTAGTGTGTTGTAGTACACACTTGTGCACAGAGTGTGTATTATGTGTAGAATATATTAAATTATGTCAGCTCTGTGCTTTTAACTGTGAGTATTTCATGTGGTGAAGTTGTGTCTTTGCATTGATCACACATCTGATTAGTGAGGAAGGAATCCAGTGTTCACATGATTTGTGGCTAAAAATATAATCTCTGGTCATTTACCCAAATTTGTTAGTTGCCTTTTGAGCTCAGTCAGAGTTTATTCAAATTCAAATTGTTCATGTTAATGACTGTTGAATTGTTTTCTAATTATTTATTGTAAGTAGTAAGCTGCTGTAAAATCAGTGGCAATTTTCAAATTCCTTAACAGCAACTAAATTCAACAAAAAAATTAATAGGCTGGATAAATGCATGTATTTGATCTTATACATAATTAAAAATGAATATTTTTTTCCACTGATGTGTGATGAAACCTGAAATTTAAATTTTTACACAATTAGATATTAATTTGTTGTATTTTTATCTCTGAATTAAAGTAATTTTAATCATCTGTAGTTACACATTCCCAGCATGACATCTCGTTTCTACTTACTAATAAATATTCTAGTAAAAACAAGAAAACACTTTTGTATAATCCAGCTGTACCGATGCTGTAGACTGAACACTGTTGCCCTCTTGTGGTGAAATAGCAGTAGTAGCCTGTTAAAACATTTACCCATCATAACACTTCTCATTTATTCTTTATGGTTTTCCATTCAGTAAACTCAGCAACTTGTCTTTTTTGTTAACCCTGAAGTTAGAAAGCAGTGAGTCATACAGGAAGTAGAAAGCACCCAGAGAGCATATGAACATGATGTGAGTCTCTAAGCAAAAATTAAAACTAAAATAGAAAACTTGAATTCTTCTGCTTCTTGTCATCATTACTGTTAAATACCTGCATCTTCTTGATGAACTTACAGAAAGCTCTCAGAGAGCACAAACCTCTGCCAGGGCATGGTCCAACTGTACTGATGCTACAGACTGAACACTGTTGCCCTCTTGTGGTGAAATACCAACATTATCCTGTTAAAACATTCATCTATTTAAACAGGCCTTTCTAGGATTTGCTTTGTTGTTGTTGTTGCTTTCTCATCCCAATCTCTTCTTGTGCATCTCGTGTAAAATGTTCTTTCAAATAAAAACAAAGGTATCATGTATCGGGATCTATTCAGTAGTCTTTCTGTAACATTACTAACAGACAGACAAATCCACAAACCAATGCAGACTTGTTAGAGCCCGATATGTAACAACGGCCTGAAATGTAACAACAACCTGAGATGTTATAAAAAAAAAAAAAATGTCATAAAACCCGAAATGTAATAACTGGCTCATAATGTAACAAAAGTGCTGAGCCTGAAATGTAATTAAAAAAAAAAAAAGTAAACGTAAGGGATTATGCATTTTGCGTATGCATATGCATTTATCACAGATAACACCATAGACTGTATATAGATATATAAAGTAATGGTCCAGACTTTTAGAATGGATTCTTTCAGTGTTGTTGAAATTGACAGTGAATGATCTGTAATTAAACCAAGGCAAACTGTGGTAAACTCACCAGAGGTTAAAAAAAAGTTTAGGTAACACACACACACACACACACACACACGGCATTTGTGTATGACACTACACTCGACATTGACGCAATAAGCCCTTTAATCCATAAATCACTGCCTCACTCTGATGTAATAAAATTATTACACTATAGGGGAAAAATATTTTGTTAACTTGTTACATTTTGGGCAAAAAGGTTTTACGTTTTGGGCTCAGCATTATTACATTTTGGGTTTCATTACTTTTTTTTTTTTACTTACATTACGGGCTCAGCACATTACTTTTGGTACACTATGGTGCATTTTTGGTACATTATGGGCCAGTTATTACATTTTGGGTTTTATTCATTTTTTTATATAACATCTCGGGTTGTTGCTACATTTCGGGTTGTTGTTACATATCGGGCTCTAACAAGGGTAAATCAACTAACGCCACAATATGTACTTTCAAAAATTCACGGCAGGGCTATTATTTTAGAGCGTGATTTCTATGCTAACTAATGCTAATGCTAACTTTTCTGTTGAGTGTATATTTTCAACGAGAAAATACATAAAATACTAAGCTCACATTGGTCAGCCTCACAGGTATCCTAGTGAGTCACTAAGCTCTAAAACCCAGTTTAATGTGTTTTCCACAGTCGTGAGCTGTTTCCTCTTTCTTCATGTTCCTCTTAATTTCCTAACATGAGCACGAAGAGAAGGAAACCCCTCCGAATAGCTTGAAGGAGACATGTTTATCACTTTCTCGCAGATGCACGCAACAGTAAATCAAATCTTTGTGTGATGTGATGCAGAGGAAGGAGATTTTCCTGTAACACTGGCTACCTCTGACATTCGAGAAAATGATCTGAGAGGGGGCAATGCTATCTGTCCCTTACAGCCCTGAAAGCCTGTATGCTGTAAGTCAGTCAACTACAGCTCTAAAAGTCAGAGCAAAAACTTTCTTTCAAATGTTTCGCTGACGGGTATGACACTCTTAAGAACCTCATTTGGCTGGTTTTTGTACAGCATATAGCATTTAACCAATGCAGCTATTGAGAATGTTCAGTGTGTGAAATTAAGACTTTTTATGTTTGATGATAATTGAATTGTCAGGAATAAGTGTAGCATATAATTGTATTTTTGACGTTTTGCAGGCAGCGCTTATTTTTTAAAAATTGAGCTCAGAGGTGAACAAGATGAAGTTAATTAAGCATCCCCTCCTTACAGCGTGTATCTGAACCTGTGGGAGTTGAAAGGATGAGGAATTTAACTTTTAAAGACAAGAAAATCCCTCTTCTCCTCCACTTCTGCTTCATTGCCTTCGTTTGTCTTCCTCGTTTTTTGTGGCCTCAGTGTCAACCGTTTTGTTGTCTTTATCTGAAAATGAGTTTCGTCAGTTTCCCTTTCCATTTAAATCGAACCCCACCCTCCTCCCCCTTTCTGTTTCATAGTATTTTTCATCTTGTACTTGATAGGGTTCTCGGTGGCTGAATGAGTTCACTCCCGTTCTGTTATCCTCACTTTCTTCTGCTGACTACGTCCCATTCAGCTCAGGAGTCTCCGAGGGCCGAGCGCTGGAGCGGGTGTCTGATGCAGACCTCCGTATTACAGAGATTGATAGCATTTGTTGAACCATAGCTTCTGCTGTGAAATAATAAGTCTGGTGTGTCAGCAGTAGTATTATTCGAAATACACCACTAAGAGAAAGGGGGAGTGATTATATTTAAAAAGGCGATGAACCTCCAACGGTGGTTTTTGCTCTTTACTTCTGATAACTTAGGAGATTGGTCATAGTTATTCTAATTAATCCGCCCTACTTTGAAAGGTTCCACTTCCGTCGGGCGTATTCATCTTCCGTGGCCTTTATCAGGGGCCAATGCAATTTTCTCCCCTCTACCACATATCACAGGCGGAGAAACCGAACTCTGATGGCGACTATGAAACGCAGTCTTTCAAAGGAGCTCCAGTGGGTATTCATGAAAAATGCATGAGTGCCGACTGCACATGGATGCTCCCCTTAAGCTGAGGCTCTGAAAATATGACAGTGACAAACAATGGTCTGATATGTCAGCATTACTACAAGGAAGGGCAGTATCTGAATGAATGTGTGGGTGTACTGCATCCCTGTATGTATATTACAGACTCAGTGGGGTTGGTCACAGTCCCTATAGGCCCTCGCTGTTGTGCGTCCAAACCTCAGAGGTATTTTCTTCGCCCTCATCTCAAAGTACAGTAGCTTCCAAAATTGAACAAGAAGAAACACTCAGGCTTCATCTTGTTCTAGTTGCATGTTAAATCAAGGGATTGTCAAGCTGCATCTTTGAAATCAGCATTTTGAGATCAGACAACGGACCAATAAAACTACTCAAAGAGTAAATCTTGTCCTTTGAGCGTAGCTTCCCATGTAGCCACTGTGACGGGTGCGGAAAATCAGTAAGTGGCAATCGTGTTTTGATCAATTGTCAGTGACAGGCTACGAAGATGGCTTCTGCTTTAATTCAGTCGTCACATGTTGCTTTGTATTCCCCTGGTGAACCCCGGCTGATTAAAACTATAATTGCACTGCTTTAGCGCTTTATGGGATACAACCTTTTAATCTTGAACCTTTACCTCGATTTTCCAAAACATGGGTCTTTAAATCATATTGAGCGATTGAAGTATGAAACGAGGCAATAAATTAATTCTTGTAATGTCTTCCTGTAATGCTGTTTTGTGGTCACAGTTATCACGGAGGGGTGGCACGCCACGGCGGGGCGGTTGATAAGCCAGAGACATGCTCACATGAAAGACACGAAGAGCTAACAGGCCGATGTTAAGCCTGTTTCCCCTCTAATGTTGATAGTCATGGTCTGTTTTAACTAGAGCGCGCTGAGCTGATAACCTCGCTGTTACATGTTTGGTCCTGCGCTGATGGAAGCAGTAGGGAGAGGAAAAACCTGTCGTGAGGCGTAGACGAGTTTCCTGCGCCCAGACATCTCCCATGAAAGCGAAATAAATGAAACAAGACAGATAGATGGTCTCGACTGTGTTTTAGGGAATCAAGGGAACAATAATAAAGTTAGTGAGGTGGGAAGAGTAAAATTAACTGGAAATGATAACAGGAGCGAGAAGAGATGATGAGTTATTATTGTTGGTAGAGTTTAATGCAACATTACATTTCCGCTGAATGTCAGCAAAATTCGTGTTTGACCAAAGGGAGAAAAGAGCAGCTGTTGGGCATGTCTCTTTTAATCAGCTGGCAAAAATATAACTTTTCCCTTTTTGTTTTTTTCCAGACATACCTCATTTTCACATGTTTGTAATTGGAGTCAACCTAATTATTTTGGGACTCATTTTTGGCTGGGTGTTGCCGTGCTTTCACTTTTTAGCTCATGCCCAAAAGCCTCCTCGGTAATGGAATTTGAGCCGCCCTTTTTCTGGGTGACTCATCCCTGTTTCGTGAAAGGAAAAGAAGGTCACATTAAAGGGGGATTTACATAAGGCTATCTGAATTCCCACGCTACAATAGCAGATTTGAAAAAAAAGAGAAAAAAATGGCAAATAAATGCTTTTGGATTCACCGCCACTGAAAATTCATCAGAGACAGAATGATTGAGGAATCTGTGGCAAGACACTTTCCCATTTTGCCTGTTAGCGTTGCTCTGTGAGGTGCACACCATTTCCCTATGTGGGAGAAGAGATGATGTCATTTACACATTCTTCAGGGACCATTGCTTTCAAAATGTCTACTCCGTAACAAATGGATGCCTATGCTAAAAAGACCCAAGTAAAACAAAAAAGACAAATTTCTACCTCCAAAATAAATCTTCCTGCAGCCCGAGCCTGTCGTTGTAACTGTCAGAATCTGTAAGGTTCCCCATCACTCGCAGAACAACACAAGAACCCTTTTGATGTTACAACAAGGGACACCGCAACAAAATGGAAAGTTCTCACTTGCCACTGTTTGTTTGCTCTGCACTGTCGACTGAACCACTTGTGCCACGATTTGACACCCAGTCTACAGTACGGCACAAAAATTATATCCCAGGTGGCTCCATTCACAATATTGGACATATTTGTAATATCGGACAGCACATGAAAGACACTGATCTATTCAGGCCGGCATTATTCTGTATAGGCAAACCATTGATAAGAGCTGTCTAATTGAAACAGCAAGTTGAGAAAGGGATCGATGGTTACACTGGTGCAGAGAGCTCTCCTTGTGAGAGTCATATTATTAGATTTCATACAATCTGATAACCCTTTTGCTTTTGATTGATCTTTTCCATTTCAAACATTCAGGCCTTGGATCAATGGTTCTGCCCTGCAGCTACTACTGTCAAAGTGGTGGAGGGTCTGAAAAAGCAGGACACGGTCACTCTCCGAAACCAACATTCATATAAAAGTGTATGTCGTGTTATTGCTGCGTGACATGGGAAATGCCGCTCAACTTTTCTCTAGTATTCACACCAAAGCATCAACTGAAAGCTTCTGTCTTGTATAATTCCATCTTTTTTGACAAGCTTCTGTAAATAATTATGAAATAGTGATGTTTTCATAGAGGGTGTCAGATGGAGAATCAAAAGGAGGCCTTTCAGCTTTATGGTCTTCATATTATGCCATCTGATCTTTCATCAAAAGAATGAGGATTTGACAGTGAAGGGAGGAGAATAAGCAGAGCTAAGTGCCCCCTCTCTAATTCTCCCGACCCAGTCTCTCGAGATCGCCTGCTGGAACTGGTGGGTGTAGCTATACGCAGCGCTGAATGAACTATAATGAGATTAGTAAGTACAGTACACAGGAACAACCATTTTATGGGGGGTGCATGGCTCGTATTAAATATCTTCCTTGAGCCGGTCTCGCTGCTGAGCTCATCCTCAGTGTGTGCAGCAGAGGAAAATGTAATCTTTGAAGATGCAGCCACGCAGCATATACATGTGTCTTTGATATAAAAGGCTTTAGCGTCTGTAGATCTTGTGTAAGGTCACAGTGTATCACTTCTATTTACCCATCACTCTCATGCACTGTAAAACTACATCTCTTTATTCTACAGATTTTTCCTTCATTTTTTAAAATAACAAAAAATGCAATAAAAGATGACAGTGCCCTGACTTTCAAACAGTCTTAAGTTGGTTGACTGCTTCATTTACACCAACACTCTCCTGAAAATTTGACAGAATTAGTGATAATTTAAAATACAGCATTGGTTTAGTCATTTTGTTTGTTAATTAATAGATGGTAACAGATATCTTGTATAATTGCAGAAAATGGAACCACGAAAATATTTTTCATTAAATATTAAAATGCACAAAATATGATGTGTAATTAAAGTTAGAAATTGTGTTGTAATTATATAATATAATTGGATTGTTATAAATTGGGTATTTTCCCTTTTTGTTGGTTGCTGGAATTATACAGCTTTTTAAACATGTTTTCTTACAGTGTGGTGAAGTATCCTCAGCTGATATTATGTACAAGTGGCTGTGACTCAGGGGGTAGAGCAGGTCGCCTATGAATCGTAAGATTGTGGGTTCGATCCCCAGCTCCTACTGTCCAGGTGTCGAAGTGTCCTTGGGCAAGACACTGAACCCTAAGTTGCTCCCACTGGTGGCTAGCACTTTGCATGGCAGCTCTGTATCCATTGGTGTGTAAATGGGTGAATGAGTTGCCTAGTAAAGCTCTTTGCGGCCTAGCTAAGGTCAAGAAAACGCTATATAAATGTTCTCCATTTACCATTTTAAAAAGAGTCATCTATAGACCCATTTACTGTTAGTAAACAAAGAGGTATGTACGTGCATTGTGGCAACGGAAGTATGGCGGCTAGCAAAGGCTTGTCAAGCTACTCTGGTGCATTATCAACAAAGTGGAGGACTATATACACACTGCAAACTGCACCTGTATGGCAGGGTAAGTATTATTGTGTGCTGATTTCACTTTCTTTGCCTTAACAGAAATGAACATGAACTGCTCAGATAACTTAACTGTGATGTATTAGGCTTTTGCACTTGCCGGTACCCGTAGTTAATGACGGGTATAAACGGAAGGTTGTCATGGTAACAGTTGTTATGGTGTTGACGAGATAAAAACGTTATGTACGATGAAGCTCGGTTGTCAAGCCTTGTTAATATAACAACAATCTAAACTGCCAGCGTCCAATATAAAAATGATAACAGGCTGATGGCATGCACCAAAACCGCGGCTAACGCTGCTAATGCTAACAGCTAACAGCTAGCTTCCACACTCACTAAGGAGTCTCTGCACAAGATAAAAAACACAACAACCAGACATTGTGATGGGCTAAATTTCCACGTGGTTCTTTCCAGAGAGGTGCAGACAATACCAGGTAAACAATGGGACATAGCACTTCTGTTGCCAAAATGTGCACGCAGCTTCTTGATGACGTAGGCTGTAAATGGGTCTATTGCTGCAGGCACATGAGCAATTTTTTCACAATCAGATTAAGTTCATTCAAATCAGAGATTAAAACGTCCGATTCAGATACACAGACTGATCTGCACACAAATTTTCTAACATTCTAACATTAAACCTACAGACAATTTGCTGTAGAAGAAGAAATTCTCCTTCTGTTTGTAAACAAAATGCCATGACAGTACACCAGTGGTGTCCAATCCTGGTCCTCGAGGGCCGCTATCCTGCATGTTTTAGATTTTTCCCTCTTCCTAAACACCTGATTCAAAGGATCAGCTTCTGCAGAGCTTGATGATGAGCTGGTCATTTGAATCAGGTGTGTTGGAAGAGGGACACATCTAAAACATGCAGGATAGCGGCCCTCGAGGACCAGGATTGGACACCCCTGCAGTACACCGTCAGATCGCTCGCTTTTCAACTCATATAATATTAGAAATAATATTGGATGGCTTTACTCACTTGTGTCTGTACTTCATATTATCTTTGTTTCTGCTTTATTTACTACATGACGGACCTTCATCGACCTGTTGTGTTGCTCCCGTCATGTTTCGTACTGCCTGCTCTCGTGTATATGAAGCATTTTCATTCCGATCAGGTATTAATTCTGATTACAAGTGGTGCATGTAAACAAGCCTAGTATCAGAAACACAGGACAGGTATTTCTGTTTTACAAGCACCTACATGTGTTGGTTCATTCAGTCTGGACAGAGGAAGTAAAATCCAGCATTGTTGATTTGACTGTTTGTTATTTACTCAGACTTGTTGCAAACAAACCGGGAGGAGTGAGCATGAAACAATAAAGGTTGACAGCTAACTCACTAATTGGACACTTTTGTGTTTTAGAGCACCTTTTTGTGTTTATTTATCTTCCCTGGTGTCAAAGAGACCTCACGATGAAGTATGTGTTTATTACCAGTACTAGATGGGACATAATGACCATCATGTAGGATGAAAGGCAGGCGTGTTGTAGCATATTTCAGGGTCATATTTACAGCTATGCTGCGCTCACGAGGACCTGCCAAAATCCACGTTATAGAACAAAGCAACACATCTCTTTTTAACTCCTTTTTTGCTTTTACTGTATCTGTGAAAGTCCTGGCACTCACACTGCTGTGCAAACAATGGTTTCAAAGGAAACGATACCATGATTTTGCAAGATGCCCTTTTTTTCCTCCTCTACATTAAACCCTGATCATAGCTGCACAGGAACCAAAGTGTTTTAAGTGGAGTGGGTGAAGAGAAGCTCTGATGGAGGGCCCTCCCTCCTCTGTGTAGCCTTTTTTTGAATCTTTATTTTGCTCAGCTCCACACTGCAGGGAGAGTTTCCAATGGTCAGCTTTCATGTTCTGGCAGTCAGGCAGCCCAAATGAAGAGAGTAAAGCAAACGCAATGTGGGGCAGCTATATTTACTCAGAACCCAGTTGTAGAAGCTTTAAAAAAGTGTTCACTCAAATTGCTAACTACAGTTGCAGGCAGTGTCTACATGTACGTGTAAAACACAAACACAATGTAAGAAAGCAAGTCTTGGTATTAAAAGGTTTCAGAAAGCTGAGTGATGTAACACAGGCCGCCACGTCTCTGGAGATGATGATGCTGAAGCCCTGAAGTCGCTGGCGGCCACGGTTCTCCTGTCTGCCTGCTGTCGGTGTGACGCCTGAATTTGACTCTTTCTAACGTGTGTCTTGTTCCATATTTCACTGAATTTCAGTCAAGTTACAGGCAGGCCATACAATGTTTGAAATATCCATACATACCCATACACACTCTGTGTTACTAATCTCTACACAGTACTGACCCGCCATCAGTTCTTCCAACAACAAACAATTAAATTCAATGTTCACTGTCAGTGTTAATTTACCTGCAGTTTGCTGTAGTTTAATGGTGGTGGACTCAGCTGCCTTGCTTTGCCGTCATATTGACAAACATGAGGGCAGAAGATCATTGGAAACACATTTTAATACCCTGCAGTACATAACAACAGTACCATACAGTAATAAATGTACAATGTAGTCACAGTACTTATAATTGCTCATTTATATTGAACTTACAACTTACTAGTCACAGCATAAAGACCACCTGTCTAATAATGTGTAGGTCCCTCATATGACACCAAAACATCTCTGAGGATCTGACCTATTATTTGAACTGGATGGATTCAGATCTGGGGAATTCAGAGGCCTCATCGTTATGTTCCTCAAACTAAATCTGAGCTGCAAAGCACTTAGAGAGCACAAACCAAAGGTATAATCCATGTCTGATCCCCACCAGATCATCTCCAATTATTTGACATTATTATCCTAAAATATATTAAATGTGACAGCGTTCTGAATTATTTAAACATTGGCCTATTATATGAGCTAGCAATTTTTTGGGATATCATTTGTTTGTTTTTTTTGTGTGTATTTTGACAGGATGCTATCCTTTGATTGTACCAAAAATGTAACTGATGGTTCATTGGGTGATACCATGTCTCTCAAAACTGTTTTTGTGATTTATTTATAATTTTTTAAATTATGGATAATTAGTAATGTTGCTTGTAAACTTGATGCTTGTCAAATTCGCTCAGATTTCTCCTCAGGAATCAATAAAGTTTATTCGATTCTTACACTTGCCAATTTGTTCTCCTTCCAACTCCATGGTAGCATTGTAACAACAGCAGATTACAAAACACATACTTTCAACTGTTCATGGTCTTAATGTTGGGGCTGACTGGTGTTTATACTTCAGTATTTATAAATTGACATGTGTGACCCTAGGCTCCTTCAAAGACTTAAAGGCTCAGACCTGGATCTCCACTGACCAGAGAACTGCTAATGGCTATTTTTACAGTTGTAGTCACATATCTCTATCTCTAGCATTGAAATTCATGCTATAATTATCTACTGGCTGCCATTAAAGCAGTGAATACTATGAGCAAACCACACTAGAGTTTGTTGGCACTTTTCAAGAAGTCTGGGCCCATCTGAGGAAGAGGATCTTGGTCCCCATTCAAGTGGTTTGTTTGTGGTGAGAAAACAAAACAGACCAACTGCAGCATTTTATGATGATGTAAATATGTGACTTCAGCATCAGTTCAGAAAGCTCGACTGCTCATTTGCATGCACTACAGTTTATCAGGAAGCAAAAAGGAGTTCAAACAATTTGTGTTGTGTTCTATTAAATGTATTTTAGCAGGTAGACATTAAAACCATCAAAAATACCCACTGCACTGCAATTATCAGGTTTTATTTTGAGATCTTTCTGACACTAGAGAATACAAATAAACACACCAGAAGCACTGAGTTGCTGCAAGAGTCACAATCAGTTATTGAATTTTAATTTCCCCATGTGGGTCCGTATTATGCTAATAATTGGGATGGATCCCACCAAAACTGCTCACCTGTTAGTACAGTAGACTACATGTCAACAGTTATTGATTTGTGTGTTTTGAACCTCAGAGTAATTTAAGGTTGCATTACTGTGCAAGAAAAACAAAACAGCAAAGCAACCTTCATGTACAATTCCTTTACTATTCTGCCTCACTGATTGAATTTTGATGTGACATTTGGGTTTCATATCCAAAAAAGGAAAAGTTCTGTAGTTCACATACTGCATGCTTTTTACCCTTGAATTCATCCTCATGAAAACTTAATGTGTTCTCATATACAAGCAGAGAAAAGATCAGCCGCTGATGAAGGGAATACAAGCAACAAATTCTCCCCAGTGAGCAGCCGCACTTTAAAACAAGCAAGAACAGAAGCAAAAATAACACTGTTAGGCTCAGTCTTCTCATTTTACTTTATTAAACCCAAACACACATACACACACATTGATTGAAAAATAAAATAACAAAATAAAAAATGCTGTTTATAGCAACAGCTTAACCTTGGAAACATCGCAAGCTGCACAAACTGCCATGAATTAATTTTCTGGTCATTAGTGACACCATGAAAGGGGCCTCCTTATCACAAATGATATTGTTTACCCTCTAATCAGGTTTAACTTCCACAAGGACCTTTAGTGTTTCCCTGACCACCTACACTAATCATTCAGACAGGCCAACCATAAGAAACCCTCTCGTTGCCCTTCTTGCTGATGTGTGGCTCATTTAAACCCTTCTCCAGGTCATGTTATCTAAATGCATGAAAGAGGAATAGAAATGCCCTCGCTCGCTGCAATTTGGCCACTCGGTGCTACGCTGCTCATTTTGATAATTGTTCCTCTAGTAGCGGTAAACGATGTGAAATCAGGGGTGGGCTTACAACATCTGTCCCACTTTAATTCATTTAGTGAAACATAACTAAATTTGGAACATTATTAGCCCTTTAGCTTGAACCAGTTTGCTTAAAGCCATTATTGATTAACATATTCCTCATAAGCAGGGTTCTTCCACTTGTACAGTAATAATTGCTCATCCCGACCCTGATGATCTGTGGTGCATTCACTAATGAGCTTATGAAAATCATAAGTTCCTGGCAGGAACAGTGCTAAATATTAATGAACAAACCCAGAGCTGATTTAGGATATGGAAGGAAATACGAGGATAAACCGCACTATCTAAAGGTTTAGATGTATTTCTTTTTAGTCACAGCAGACAACCATCGCAGAGCTCCCCCTGCTCCCCCACCCCCCGCCTTCGTCCTATTATTAATGAGAGCGGAGGCAATAATAGCGAATAGGGGTGCAGGGTCATCCAGATTGGAGTGAAAATGAAAGGTGTGAGGAGGGAGGGGGGTCAAAGACGGCAAGATTGAGAGTCAGTCTGCTTAATTAGGTAGAGTAATTAGGTTGTACTAATCAGTCACACAACATAATAACAGAGTCTTGGATGCATCATTTGAATTATGCAGGGAAAGGAGAAACTGATCTGAGATCATTATGCATTTTATTAACGATCTGAAGTGAAATGTTACAGTTGGCCAATTAATTGATTGGTAGAGTAACAACAAACTCAATTTGTTCAATTTGAAGTTCAGCTTTTAAAATATACTAATGATTGATGTTGGTAATTGGTCATCTTTGGTTTGGACACAGCATGCAATTAAAAATGGAGATTTGAGGGGTTTCTTTTTTCCTTTTTTCCGACAGTTTTTATACTTCAATTTGCTTTAACTTGTTTTTTGTCCACTTGGGGCAGTAAAACAAGAATTAATTAAATACTGTATGATGCAGATAATGTTAGTACCTTTTAAGGCCATAGGGAATTGATGGGATCAGAAGATCGGATATAATAAGATCTAAAGAAAATTTTTCTGCCAAATTGCTCCAAATTACAGTACAAACTACAAAAGTTTGGGGTCACCCTATCAAACCAATGGTTTTCCAATGACAACAATGACCATGTACAGACTGAGGATCTACCAGCTTGTTCTACAGGCTTTACTCTGATTACATATGTTTCAGACTTCACAGGAAACACTTGTGTCTCTCCCACTGTCAGACACAGGAGAGTCAGAGATATGGTTGGAGGACGTTTTGCTGCTTCAAAAACATTTACTCAGTATAACTTGATGTTGTGGTTGCTGTTTGTGTTCAGTTGTAGTTCACATATGTTTTGTGATACTTGTTTTTGGTAAAATTGGTCAAATTGGGGGTTTTTTTGAACGGTAGTGTAATTTTTTTTAATCTATGTAGATAATATATAAACAGATTGGAGCTTGTTTACTAAAAGTTTTAATAAACAGTTAAAATACCTCAAAAAGCTGAAAGTCATAGGTAGATGTAAAAATCACTCATCAAAAAATCATACAAAAATCAAAAATCACTTTGACTAAAAACTGGCCTAATCACTGACTGCTCAGCTGAATGAAACATGATTTGAACAATATGACTTTAATATAATTGAAGTGTTAAATATCCAGTTGAAAATGAACACATTTGAACTCATCATTTTTTAGACCAGTTTCCAGTTCTGTTTCACTTTCACTGACAGACAGATCACAGTCGACTCTCACTCATCTTCATTTCTTTGTCAGTCTCCTTCGTGGTGCATTCAAGGACACATCAAGAACTGACACTGAAGTGCTCTACTTTTTGTCAGAAAATCAAACTGAGAAGACAAACAATGAGCCAACAATGACATAGTGAGAAGAGTGTCCTTGAATGCAACAAACACTGAAATCTCTCCATACAGGTGCATTTTATTATTATTTTTTAACCATTGTAAGCACATTACATTTATAAAAGTTTTCATTAAAGGCAAATATATAAAGTCACCATTTATAGCAACAAACTGCAGCACCAGTGCACTATAGCTGTTGGTTATAAAAATGTACTTGATACAAAAACAACAAAATGTGCTGAAGAATCACACTCTGAGTCACTTTGATGGTGTGTTCAAGGACACGTCAAGAACTGACACATATTAAAGCCTTGTCAGAAAATCAAACCCAGAAGCTGAACAACAGGTAAACAGTGTGAACAGCCTGTGATACCTGAAGGTTGGTCTAAGACAGGCAACTGCAAATGTGGGACTTCAGAGTGTCCTTGAATGCAACAACACCACATAAAAAACACAGCAAACATTTAAAAGCACCTCAATTTGTAATGATACATCATCATTTATGTGTAGAATAGATTTTGTTTTATTGATATGTTTCTGTAATGTAGCTCAACTTATCAAACTACCATATTTCTCTCTGACTAGTAGGTATAAAAAATGTAAATGAAGGTACTGACTTTCCACAAGTTTGTCTCACAAATGTTTAATATGTAACAGAATTACCTCACCTTTTTTAAATTGGCATCACCCCCAGCTCCTCCCTTTCATCCAAATATGGCCACCATCATTACCACGATGGCTTCACCAACAGCACAATATAAAGAGTGATGTCACTGTGGTTGCATCTAACGTTTATAATCTTTGGTCCTAACTTCAGATTTGTTGGTCTTGAATCTGGATCACGTATCTATACTTGGAATTTGCTGGTCTGGACTTGTGGCACGTTTTTCTGAAGTAGGGCTTGTTTTGGGACACTAGATCTTGGTTCAAGCCGTGTTGGTCTTTACGTGGGTTGTGGTTGTGTTATGTCTAATGTTTAATTCTGGAGGTAATTCTAGGTCTTGACTTAGACATGACTTTGAACTTGTAGATCTTGTGGAGTATTGCACTTTTTGCACTTCTGCATTGGCCTCATTTTTAAGACCCACTTGCTCCATTTCTATAAACACTATGTGGAACTTCCTCATCCTGTAGCTTCCTGATACTTTTTAAGATGTAGATTTTTTTTTATTATTATTTATTTATTTATTTTTATTCTGATGATTATTTAATTTGTGCCAAGATATTAGCCACTAATACAAAAACTGAAAGTTACCCAGTCTGTATTGGTGGAGCAGGACCTGTTGAAAGCAATAACGTAATAACAGCTGATAACGTAATAAATTTGCCCTTTTTGAAATGTACTAGGCCAATAACGTAATAACTGGCCAATAACGAAATAAAAGTCCTGAACCGACAGTGTAATAACTTTTGGCCAATAACGTAACATTTTATTACATTATTGGCTGCTTATTACCTTATTGGCCTGGTAAAAGAAAAAAAACTTTGCAAATGTAATAACTGAGCCAATAGCGCAATAAATCATTACGTTATTGGCCAACAGTAATTACGTTATCGGTTGAGGACTTTTATTATGTTATTGGCCAGTTATTACGTTATTGGCCTATTACGTTTCAAAAAGGGCACATTTATTACATTATCAGCTGTTATTACATTATTGGCTTCAACAGGACCCTTTCTAAATGTCTAATATTTCATAATATTTCCTCTTGTCAATAATTCTTTTTAGTTTTAGCAACTTGTTTCAAGTGTAAAGCAGACTGTCGGTGCCGGCGTCCACACACACAAACCTCACAGTTCTTCTTGTTTTGGGAACATGAGAGTCCAGGTCTCCATCACTGACAGGTTCAGATGTTTTCGGCTTGTTGGATAATTCTTGTTGGATTAATGTGTTGTTCTACAGACAGTCTGATCTCTGCTCAGCCTTTTCTCTCTGCAGCTCTTTAGTATTCTTCTGACTCACTGATTCTGGATGAAAGAGACAGAATCAGAATCACACATCCAACTCCTCAAAGCTCTGAAACTCGTCTTTTTTCCTCTTCGTCTTTAATTCCTGCGGCGGTCAGATGGGATACTTTGAATACAAATGGCACGGCTGTGTTTTTGACTCGAGTTTGAGTTCATGACGAGTTGGTCTTTAACTGGAATTTGTTTGTCCTAAGTTGGTCTTAATGTTGGACATTTTGGACTTCTGGAACTTATTTTTGGACGTAGTTTTGGTCTTATATCTGCAGTGGTGAACTTCAGTCTCCCTCTTCTGGCAGTGAGTGTAATTACACTGTCATTATGTCCTTATGACACATGCTCCTCATGCAACTCATTCACCCATTCACACACACATCAATGGCTACAGAGCTGCCATGCAAGGCGCTAGCCACCATTGGGAGCAACTTAGGGTTCAGTGTCTTGCCCAAGGACACTTCGACATGTGGACAGGAGGAGCCGAGGATTGAACCCACAACCTTACGATTCACAGGCGACCCACTCTACCAGCTGAGCCGCAGCCGCCCCAGTTGTTCAGTTTCAATTTCATTTCATTTCAATCAACTCGTTCGTGTTTCTATGTAATCAGACGTGTAGAGTTTCTTACAGAAGAGTATTAGGGCCACGCAGGGAAAAAAAAATTAGAAGGTAGTTTTTTTTTCATCATGCACTTCGAGAAAAAAAGTCGAAATTCAATGTTTAGAATAAAGTTGAAATACAATGTCGAGACTCCTCCTTGAACCGTCACCTTATCGTGGTGGAGGAGTTTGAGAGCCCTAATGACCTCAGGAGCTAGGCTGTCGGGGGCTTTTTGCCCCCGGTAGGGTCTCCCAAGGCAGATTGGT
>OOFC01013917.1:0-15756 GCA_900323345.1 Pseudochromis fuscus
GCCGCCGCCGCCGCCGCTGCTGCTGCTGCTGCTGCTGCTGCTATTCCTGCTGCGGGTGTGTGTGTGTGTATATATGATCCTCTGCTGCAGTGCACTCGAGTGGGCCTGTAGGTCTGTCGAAGGGAGAGGAGAAGGGACAGAAAAGAGAGAGCAAAGGTAGTGGTGAGAGGAGGAGAGGCAAAGGAGGAGAAAAAAGAGAAAGAGAGGGATAACGAGGAGGATGGAGGTCCGCTGCCTGCTGATGCTGTGGATCTGATTCTGTGCAGCATCCACTGTGTCATGGCAGCCTCCTCCTGGAGCGGCCAATCACAGCTCAGCTGTCATTGTTGGATCCACCCACTGCAGGTGATGAAGAGAACAAGACCAGCAGAGGGAGCCCTTAAATACTGAGTGGAGTCATAATGAGGAATCATATTGTGGGTTTTTAAAAGAACTTGTGTGGCACAGTCCAAAATTGCTATGAAGGGAAATAAAAGCTCAAACACTGATTTTCTTGCTGGGTTTGGGTCACGGTGATAGCCCTGGTATACTGTTTAATAAGCTTTCTTATTGCCTCACTGTCTTAAACACTGCAACACTTTCCTATTATGAAACCCTGAAGTAAATATCTGAAAAACAACTCTGTAATATCAAAACAAAAGTTGCCTTTATTTATCAAAAACCCTACATTACTGTAATTTCAAAACTCCACATCTACTCAGTGAGTACACCAATTTACTGACATATGTTTCCTCATTAATACACTGTTTTACAGTATGTGTTTGTACAAGAACTGTATAAACTGTATGCATACCCTTGTGTTTTTTAGCCTGGTACCTTTTCACTGTTACACACAAGAAAGCATAAATTTCTTTTTACAAAAAAGTCCAAGTAAAGCTGTGTCTAGCTCCCTCCCTGTTTTGTTTTAATTTTCAGACATATTCAGGCAGATTATGACACTGAAAAGAAATAAAAAAAAATACTCGTAACTATTATTTATCATCACAATAATATAACATTTCCCTATCCATTTTTTTTAATCAACTACTATCTTGTTTTTATTGCTTGTTGTGTATATAAACGCTCATAAGTCACATTATCTCAGGGTACAAACGCTGTATGTCCTTGTCCAAATAAATACAGAAATAAAAAGTGTATTATTACAGTAGATCATTAAATCTAATGAATAAATTACAGACTTTTGATTCATTCAACGCTCGAACTGTATGGAGGTAGGCCTATAGCCAGTTCACGGAGCTCAGCCCGGGGTTCCGTTAATTCTGTAATGACGTTTAAATCGGTTCTGTTTAATGAATCAACCTGTGGTGCCAGATGGACTAAATAAAGTTCAGGGGATTACCTTGACGCAATCGTTTCCAGTGACTCCTCCATGAACATCTCTCTCCTTCTGGTCAGTCATTAGTCCGCCTCACTACCTCCTCACATGACAGGTGTTTCTCCTAGATGACTCACCGCGCGTAAAAAACCTGAGTTTAGGCGATCTTTTTTCGCTTTACCTGAGCGAGGGGATGCCCTGTCTCCACTCTGAAGGGCTGGAGTCCATGGAGCCTGGCAGCGTGGCATCGTCGAGCGGAGCCGCAGAGACGTCCTTCCTCAGGGAAGCAGTGAGCGACTCCACGATGGTGCAGGGCATGGGCTGGTTCTTCTCCCCGCAGTGGAGCCCGCGCTCCAGGACGCGGGGCAGGAGGTTTGGAGACGGTATGAGAAGCGGCCAGGTGGAGGCATGGCTGGATGACCACTCCGACTTTACCAGAGCGTACTTTTTACGCAGAGCTTCAGCGTAAGATTCTTCACTATTTCTAAATGACGCATATGAGCAATCCCAAAAACATGACTTAAGTTTCTAATTATTCATTTCCTTCTTAATGGAAATCATAAACAAAACCTAAATCAAGTGCTTGTGTAGTTTCTGTCCACAAAAAAATGAAAACGTAAAGTATCAGCATAGATTACCCACTGATGACAGCTGAGGCTCTTTAAAAAGGATGTGCACTTTATTTAATGAGAGTAAGCCAAGATAACAGTTGCTTCAATGTAGTGAAATGTAGTTTCACGTTTAATGTGTGCACTAAAAACTGTGTTTTATTTATTTATTTATTTATTGCTCTTCCAGCTTTTGAATACAATCTGTTTGATTTCAGGGTCAGTGGTCCACACACTGATATGTCTCCACTGCTGCCCAGGATTCCCAGGAGCAGCTCTGACCACACAGACCTGTTTATGAAGTCTCATCACCGCAGACACTCCCCTCCACTGCACAGCTCGCACCTCAACATCTCCTCTTTAACAGACACGCTCAGACCACTTCCTTCCAATCGCAGTGTCCCCGAATGGATGGATCGCTTCTGTCCAGATGTCCTAGGAGGTCACTCCCCTTGCCCCTCTCCCCGCTCTCGTCGCTCTTCCCGCTCCTCTTTTTCTCCCTGCCGCCCCCTTTCTCCAATTTGCCCCTGCTCTCCTGATTTACCACAGTCTTCATACCTTCTGCCGCCCACTGCTGCAAAGACCACGGCCTGTGGACAGGGTGAAGGCTGCCCGTGGATGATGGGGCTCCTGGGAGGAGGCCTCAGCTGGATGGGCTCTGTGGCAGAGCTCTGCCACGGGGCAGTCATGCATGCTGGGGAGCTGCTATCAGCCGAGAGGGGTTCACTTTTCCTCGTAAGAAAAGAGCGAGGAGGAAGAAGGAGCTTAGAGGAGGTGACAACCCTGACAGCAGTGGGGTGTTTGAGCGAGGGCAACCTGGACAGCTATGCCCATCTGGAGCTAGTGAAGGGTATCACAGGATGGGTGTTGACTACAGGCTCACCAATGAACCTGAGAGATGCCTCTGAGGTAAACCTTCGTACACGTCATCATGCATTTTGTACTTATCACATAAAACATAATTTCTACAGATTTCAAATTATTTGTTCACCTGGACATTTAAAACCAAGAGCGAGGACTGTGGCCTAGATGATTCACCTATTTCCCTAAAGCCCAGTTTTAAATGGTGACATGATTATGTGAAGCGTTGGAGCGTGTAAGGGAATCCCAGATGACGCAGTTGGCTTTAATCCTGTTAGAAACTTCTTCCACTGATAAACCTCTGATTACTTGGACAGCGATGTCCTTCCCTTGCACACACCCACACAAAACACACGCCCACACAATAAGGGAAGACAGCATGGCTCACCAGAAGGCTTACAGGTGGTGCCCACACCACCTCTCTTTGTCCTTACCACCAATGTGATTAGGAACAAGTGCCAACGCTTGGCAGAGTTAGACACCAGGTAATCCCAGGTCAGTGTGGGTGTGGATGGGTAGTTTTTTATAGCCTGATGGACAACGGGGATCCTGAGAAATCTGGGTATTCCTGGTGTCCAAGGCTAAAAAGCAATATTGACCAAGTAGCTTAAGGACACAGGAGTATGAATAGTGTATTAAAGCTTTGCTGCTAAGCTACATAAAGATATAGCACACACATTGGAATTCCACACATCTTAACACACAGTTGTGTTGCAGTTACTAAGGCATAAATCAGTGATGTGCTTATTTATACTATCATGCACTTGTCTTTTCCTTGTTGATCTCCACAGGACCCCAGATTCAATGTAGATAGCGATCAATCATCAAAGATCAGCACTGTTTTGAGTGTTCCCATCAAGAACCACAGGGGAGAGGTAACTTTCATAACCAATTAAATAACTCAAATTTGTTTTATATTTATTATTTGGTGCATAATAATAACACTTCTCCTTTTTGTATCCAGGTGGTAGGTGTAGTGGTAATGATCAACAAAAGAAATCATTGCAATGAATCACTCTCTGTTTTCACCAGCATGGATGAAAAGGTGAGGGATGGGAGGGATTACTGTGGATTAGTTATATTGTATGCATGTATAATTTTTTAATTCTCACCACAAATAAATGCAGAAATGTCAAGCATTAAAAGAGTGCTAATTGACTAAAGGCTGCCTGCTAGCAAGAAAACGGAGTTAACTTTGAGTTGAATTTATTGGCCAGGTGCTGTCCAATCATATGGATGTGTTGGGACTGGTGCTGGATAATGTTCAGTTGTATGAAAGCTCAAGACAAGAGGCGAAACGCAGTCAGGTAACATCACTAGAGAACGATATTAACCCTATTAATTTCTCTGATTATGTGTATGTGTAATCGATGTATGTATTTCTGTGTGTGTCACAGGCCTTGATAGAGATGGCGAAAGTTTTATCAAAGAAGCACCATTCCTTTGAGGTTATGTTGAGCAAGATGGCTGCCACCATCATGCCCTTCACACATGCTCAGTACTGCACCATCTTCATCCCCAGCGAGCAAGCTGTAGAAATGGAGGAAAAGGTGCATCATCCTGTGTGATTCCTTTTGTTTGTTTGTTTGGAAATGATACGTTAAATCCTATAACAATGTTTTCTGTTCCTCTGTTTACGTCATTACAGAGTTCATTCACACAAGTAATACACTTGGAGTGTGAAGAGCTCGGCTCAGCCTGCCAGATTTACAGAAGGTATTGCCTGCATGTACAAGTCCTCATTGGTGAATTGTTTCAACCAGTTTAGCTTTTCCTCTTCTAAGGAGTGCATCATTTTTCAGGGAGCGTGAAGTCAGCGATATAGATCCATCGTATGCTTATCAAACTCTTGTGGCTATGGAAACTCTTAACATGTCGAGGAATCCTGAAGAATCGGTGAGGAGTGTCATCTGCTGCCCTGTTAGAAATGAGAGATCTGACAACATAATCGGTGAGTTCCTCTCTTGAACGGTTGTCATCATTATTATTACGCCTCTGTCTTTGTTGCTCTCTTGGTTTCACGTACAAACTCCAGGCTTCCAAAATGTTGTTTACCTGGAACAGGAAGTCAGGCGTTTGCTACAAGTGTAATTAAGACTGTTAGGTAAGGATTAAATTTAACCTCTGAACGCTACCAGTGGCTGAACAGTAGAAATAAACAACAGATAAAAGGCCAGATATAATTAGTCTGTATATAACCACGCCAATTCTTCTTCTTCAAACTCTCACTCCCAAAGATGAGACACCCTCTTCCTTCACTTTTTACAAATATATCTGTTTCTTTATTCCCATGTAGCTGTGTGCCAGCTGATGAACAAACGAAGCAGAGACTCAGACGACATGGAGGCCTTTAACCGATATGATGAGCGCCTCCTGGAAGACCTAGCAGTGTACTGTGGCCTGGCTCTCCAGTATGCTCAGGCTGTCCAGATGACTGAGGAGCGGAGGGCCAGTATAGAGGTCACACAGGAGGTGGGAACTGTAATATTAATATGCTGCTCAGATCTTTACCTGAGGGTGAGGTGAAAATCATTTATTTTGTGCTTTATTTAATCTCACAGGTTCTTGCCTATCACATCACCGCTGCAGAGGAGGAAATCCAGGCATTGCAGGTGATTCTTAAATATGTGGATAGAAATGATGCTTTTCTCCAGTGTAGCCTTGTTGGCATTTGGGCCACTCTGTGTATTATCATTCATGTAAATAGTGAACAACAAAGAGCACACATTGGTTTATTTTCCTTCCCCATGCTCTACACTATTTATGTTGTACTTTCTTTATCACTCTATTTTAATCACCTACCTTCTTTGATCTCACTATTTTTATCACTGTGTCAGTAGTCATGAAATCACCCCATTGGTTTATTCTAGCACATCAGATTAACAGGCCTTAATGGTAATGTGCGGCTAATGCTCTGACAGCTAAAGCTCTTGATCAGATGCTATCACTGCCTGCAAGTGGCAAAGTTTATGGTAACCTCCTCACCTGTGTTAAACCTAGATGTATGTAAATGAATGAGGGAAAGAAAAAGAAAAGACGTTATTGTGTGTGTATCTGTGTGGATGATGTGTGCCTGTAAGTGTGTATTTCACTGACTGTTTCTGTTTTCAGGAGGCAACTATTCCTTCTGCTGAATCACTGCATATTCTAGACTTCAGCTTCTCTGATGTTAACCTGCCAGAGGACCTGACCACTCAAGCCACCATCCGAATGTTTCTGGACCTGAATTTGGTGCAGGATTTTAATATTGATTACAAGGTAACTGACCTGTTAATAATTCTGTCTAGTGGGATTACTGTTTATTCATAACGGCAGCTAAATACACAAAAAAGATTGATTTAACATGAAACTATATGAAAATGTTGGTTTGACATTCATGCAGTTGATTAAATTACTCTCTGCACACTCAGAGTACCCAACTGATGTATTAAAACAACTAGCATATGTATTATAGATGACATTGACCAGGGCTTAACTGCTGGGAGACCTGACTAGGAAAGTAACAGCATAATCAATTCACTTAAGTCTAACTGAGATGTATTATGTATATCTCCTCTGTCAGAATCTCTGCCAGTGGGTCCTCACAGTGAAACGTGGTTACAGAAACAACGTGCCTTATCACAACTGGAACCACGCACTGAGCACTGCACAAAGCATGTTTGCTATGCTCATGGCCTCAGACCAACTCCAGGTGAGCACATGTGTGTATGCAGGTGTGATTTATTTTGACTCAGTATGTGTGAAACGGCGGCTGTGGCTCAGGTGGTAGAGCAGGTCAGCTATGAATCGTAAGGTTGAGGGTTTGATCCCCGGCTCCTCCTGTCCACATGTTGAAGTGTCCTTGGGCAAGACACTGAACCCTAAGTCGCTCCCAGTGGTGGCTAGCAGCTCGGTAGCCATTGGTGTGTGTGTGTGAATGGGTGAATGAGTTGCCTTGTAAAGAACTTTGGGACCTAGCTAAGGTCAAGAAAGCGCTATATAAATGTACTCCATTTACCACTTACCATGTATAACAAAAATCCAAAGACGGGATCGACCAATTATCAGCCTGGCCAAGCATCAGTTACTATTTTTGCTATTTTGACACTTATCGGCATCTGCCTTTTTTATTTATCCAACAGCCGATAAGAGATCAATTTAAAACTGGGTTGTTTTGGCTCTGATGCAGCCACGTCTCTGTCTACAGGAGATAAATGTTGAATAAAGATTTGCTAAAGGCATAAGTTAAGTGTTGGAGTTTGTGTTATTTAAAATTGTGACGCCAATATTGTCACTTTTACAGCAAATGAATATCAGCCCCAAATATCAGTTATCGGCCTCCTTGACTACTAGTAATCAATATCATTATCGGCCCTGAAAAAAACCATATTGGTCAATCTCTAATCCAAAGATTATCATGTACCTACTTTGTGAATCCAGACAAAAAAAATGACTCAAACATCAGACTTTGCCTGCTCTATAAATATTTACTATTCATTAAAGCTTTGTTAAACTTTACCTAGTGGTGCAAAATCTCTGTTAGATAAGTTTAAACTCAAGACACATAACATGCACAGAAACATCAAAGTTCAGTCATATTTTCAAGTAGGGAAAATAAATAACAATTTTACTCTCTGTCTCTCTCTCCAATCTCTGTGTTTCATTCTCAGACTATTTTTTCACGCCTGGAGATCTTAGCATTGATGATCGCCACACTGAGTCATGATCTCGACCACAGAGGAGTTAGTAATTCCTACATAGAAAGGTAAACATTCCTTCTTTCTGTTAAATCCCTTAATTATCTTTACATGCTGTATGATTCTTCATATTATATCAATTGTCTGTGCATTTATATATTAAGCACATTTACAGTAGTTTTACTTTTTTTTTTATCTACCCAGGACTCAACAGCCTCTAGCTCAGCTGTATGGACACTCCTCTCTTGAGAACCACCACTACAACCTGTGCCTCTTCATCCTAAACAACACTGTGAGACTGGACTCATTCATTTCAACTTTCATGTTTTTTCTAAACTTATGAGTGGTTGCCTACAGCCAACAGCATGTCTACAAACACTACCATGTCTCTTTGAGTTAGTTCATCTTTAAATTACACTAAAAAATGCTGGGTTGTTTTATCCCAGAACCAGGTAAATATTGGACTAACTGCATGCTGGGTTAATTTAACCCAATGAGACAGAGTGTTTTCATTCAGAATTTTTATTGTTTTTTTACTGTTGTTCTTTGCTCAACATTTTATTGTTTGACCCATTATTTTATCATTTTTTACAGAATATTTTATTGTTTTGCCCAGTATTTTGTGTTTTATACAGAATATTTTACTGTTTTTACATAGAATTCTATGATTTTACCAAGTATTTTGTTGTTTTCACTCAAAATTTAATTGTTTTACCCAGTATTTTATTGTTTTTTCCCAACATTTTATTGTTTTCACTCAGTGTTCTGTTTTTTTAACCTGTTTCGTTGGGTTAAATTTAGAGACTGAAAGACAACTTTATTGTCTGTTGCAAGTAAAAACAGAAATCCCTCATTTGCCAGACAATAAGACAACCTTTAAAAACCACACTAAAGCAACATAAACAACCTCACACATCAAAAACACAGTACAATAAAATAAAAACAAGCAAAACACATAAAATAATAACTAAAAAAAACACACAGTGCTTAGCCATGTATGTAGTGTTTACTGAGTTCTGGATTAAAACAACCAGGCTGTTTATAATGTGCATGGTTAGAGAGCTGTAACCTTTAAAAAACATGTAGAAGAAAACATCTGAAAATATCTTTTTTTTTTAGTTTTACTCTTATTCTTTTCAGTTACGTTAAGACACATTCTTCTCTTAGCAGCTCACATACCTGACTGTCCCTGCATATATGTAGTGGTCACTAAGTTGCAGCGTTTAATTCACTTTTTCAGGGGAGCGAGATTCTCAGCAGTCTGTCTACAGAAGACCACAGATCTGTACTACACATGATCAAAAGGGCAATCCTGGCCACAGACCTGACCGTCTACATGGAGTATGTTCAAACAGCAAATGTCACAGTAGCTGTCGAGTGTTATGAAAGTCGTGTTTTAACGTTACTACCTTTGTTTCTTGCTCTCTGTGTTTTTTAGGAGAAGAAAGGACTTCTTTTCTCTTGCTAAGAAAAGCAGAGTGAGCTGGAAGAGCGAGAAACAAAGAGACCTGCTGAGGTAAACATTCAAATATATTAAAACTGGGGACATGTTATAATGGTGTGAGTGCTGGAACAGGACACGGGGCTGTTTTCAAGTTATTAATTTATCCTACAGGTCAATGTTGATGACAGCTAGTGACCTCTCTGCTATTACAAAGCCTTGGCCTGAGCAAAAAAGGGTAGGTCTCACAAAATAGTTGTAATATGAACAAACACTTATCATATCACAGCCTTAACCTCACTTTTCCTCTTTACAGATTACCAATCTGGTTGCCATGGAGTTCTTTGCACAAGGAGACAAAGAGAGAGAAGAGCTAAAAACCAAACCCATTGTAAGTTGCACTAGCACAATTTTTGTCCTGTATAAACTATATTGAATTGCTTTATTGTAAAATGAAAATCCAAGTCTTCCTGGAATTATTTCACCTCCATTATGAACCTCATTTGAGTTTGATTAAACTGGAAGGAATTCCTTCATTCATTCATATTCAACATTATTTTTGTCCATGTTAAAAATTTGATTTGTCTTTCATAACATTAAGATACTGCTCTTCTGACAACCAGTGTACTCTCTTCTCACCAGGAAATCATGGACAGAGAAAACAGTACTCGACTGCCATACATGCAGGTTGAATACATTGATGAAATCTGCTACCCACTCTACAAGGTGTGTTATTACTGCTGGTCTTCTGTGTGTGTAGATGTATGCATATGATGTATGTTAGTATGCATGTTTGCATGTTTGCAAGGAAAATCTGGACCATGTTAGTGTTGCTTTTTGTTAAAATACTCTGCTCCAGTTTCATGCATCAGTCATCTACCATCTGTCATTCTCAGGCTGTATCAAGACTGTTTGACACCTGCTCTCCAATGCTGCATGGTTGTAAGAAGAATAGAGACAACTGGCAGCTTCTTACTAAGGAAGCAGAAGAAGACATCAATGAAAACAGTAGTAGTAGTAAAAGCAATGAGGAAGACACCCTGACAGAGGATTAAAGGACTGAACAAAGGATGAAGACACATGGCTGTGAAAGCAAAAAGGGATCTAAGCTAGATCCCTGCTCCTCATCCTCTCTTGGACACATCATAAGCTAATATCAACCTGGTGCTTATTTATCAGAACAGACAACAAGTTGTGTTATTGGATTATAAAGTAATCTAGACTAATATGCATACAGCTGCAGCTATTTCCTTAACTTACAGCATATTGTCAGCAATCAGTCAAACATTGATATTTTTCTTCAGCATTGAAAATGTGCTCAACAAATCTAATCATTTCCATACCGTATCTGTATTGTATCTGTATTTTTATCTGTACTACACTGAATTTCAATAATACATATTTAGATTTGCAAATGCATACTGAGATTTTTATAAATATGTGTGTAAAAAGTACTACTTCATTTCCACATACTATTAAATTGGCATAATGATTTTATTAAATTGTATTGGACTTTTGGTGCGCTCAGAGGTTAGATTTGTACTGAGATCTAATTGCCTAAGTGTAATTTTTAATTAAAAAAATGTTTCAAATTATTATTACATTTATTTATTTGTGTTATTGATATTTTTTTTTGATGAAGTGGAGCGACATGCCTGCTATAAAGCCTGGTGACAGGGTAGTACTGATCTGTGACAATTAGTTTCTGGCTTATTTGGAAATTCAACAAAATTCTTGATTAAAAAAAATGAAATAGTCCAAACAAAAACTATTGTTCTCCTCACATGTTGCATTTTTCAAACATTGTCGTGTCATGCATTAAGTGTTGCACATTTTATCAGTTGACCAGGCAGACATCAAAACTATGCAGGGCTGGTCAGTATGATTCTGTGTACAGTACAACATGCATGAAAGATGCTCTGGACAAACAGTGTTGTTTATTACAGGAGTTACATGGTCTGAATATCCAACAAACCCTTCACAACTTTCACTCTAGTATTTGTTAAATATTTTCATCTCCAGCAAATAAGGGTTTCTTAAAGACATAGCATACTTTATTTTAAAATGTCTTACTGCTCCTCGCTTTCCTAAAATGTCTTGCCAATGTCTTAGCTGGATGGTGAAATGTGTTTCCTAAACATATTTCCACACTATTAAAGCGTTAATGATTTAAATTGGATCAATAACAGCACATGCAAGGGTGTCACATGCTGGTGCAGAAATCAGGGCTCAGACATGTATAAAGTTAGCTCAGCAAAATATAAAATATGAAGTGAACAGAATACATGGCCGACAAACACCCATCTGGACTCTCACACACTGACTATTACAACTCACCACCATACAGTCTATGATACACCATCCACTCTCTTTACTTTACTGTGGTTGTAGTAACATGCAGGTACTCTCCAGAGATCTACTTCACACAACACCCAATAAAAGTTAACAATGGCATTTATTTGGTCTATTAGGAATCAGCTATGGCTAATGTTAAGTTTTTTGTTTTTGTTTTTTATGGGGGTGGAGGTCTAGGAATTCCTAAAAGGACATGATAAAATCAACTTTTATTCTCTCTGTTTTGCCATGATATCAGGTTAATTTGAGTGATTTTCTTATGATCTCAAGTTATTTTTCTCTTTATCTTGAGAAAACAAACTTTGCTTGTAGGATAATATATCTTGTTATATTAGTATATGTAAACGAAGGACAAGATAAATTATCCTTTGTTTTCTTGAGATAACGAGATAAGTTATCCTACAAACAAAGTTTGTTTTCTCAGAAAATTATCTTATGGTCATTTTGTCGAGATAATGACATAATTTATCCTACACTCTTGAAAAAAACCTAACATTGTTTTCTCATTATCTCAAGAAAATGAGAAAAATAACTAGAGATCTTGAGAAAAATAGTAAAACTAACTTGTTAACATGGCAAAACTGAGAAAATAAAGATGTATTTAATCATGTCCTTTTAGGCCTTGCATAGAGGCCAATGCACATTTGTTTCTTCTATATTTACATTGCATAAAATAAAACTTTCCTAAAGGGTTCCCCTTTGTTAGTTTGTTTTTTTAAATTCAAGCAATTTTAGGACATTTTTAATTAGTAATTATTTTTTAAATAAATGATCATCTGCAGTGTAAATAACATACCCGTCAGATACATTTCAATGTAAATCAGCGTTTACGGTCTCCAACCTCTAGGGGGCACTGACGCATTTTTACGCAGCGCGGTTGCTGCTGGTGCGGACCTGCAGAAGAAGACGCCGACGTTAGAGACAAGAGGACTAAAATGACAGGGCGCGCAAAAAGAAAACCCAAATCCATTCAGGTAATTTTTTTACTCCGTTTTGACCACCTCTGTACGGTCACCGAAATGTCCGTTTAAGAGACAGCTTCACTGAGCAGGGAGCTGGTGCTGTGTGTGTGTGTGTGTTTATCATGGCGACAGAGCAACTTGTGCTGGGCGCTGTGGGCAGAAGTGTGTGGCACGCTGGCTGAGCAGCAGCGACAACATGGCAGCAGCACTGCTGACTGGTACCGTTCATTTACAGCACATACATGTTGTTTGCATCGCTAAAACCGAAAACACCGGTTCATGGTTGATTGTAGGGCATTTTTATTCCAGTTAATTTAATGTAAGCGTAAGTTAGCGTCACCTCACACCGGCCTGCTGCAGGGAAAGGGGTTAGTGCCTTAATTTTATTCGTGCTTTTTTACCTCATAACGGCCAGCAATTAGTCCCCAACCCTTAGCTAACCACTGATGCAGAGAACTCGACTCTTCACACTCCTCTGCCGGGTACAAAATCCACAGCACTGACCACAGCTGTGTCATCAATAAATCCATCAGGCACAATAACCCTGCAGTAAATCCTCGCCTACCTTTATGGAGGTCATGAGTGTTTATTAGAATTTCACCTGTATGGTAATGATGTGATAAAATCTCCTGTTTTGTCATGCTAGTTTGACTATTTAGTCCAAACTGGGTAATGTAAATTTGGTGAATGAGTTCAAATTTATTCCATGGACAGCTGTGTTCAACTATATTACGTTATTATTATTTCCTCTAGGAGCCAGGCACAGACAATGGCGAGCTGAAGAAAGCTCGAAATGATGAACCCAGTGCTGTGCCATTGTCAGGAGTGGATTCAGAGCAACGTGATGAGATGATGCACCTGTACGGGTTTCAAATGCCAGAAGATCTGTACCACTTCTGGGACTTCTGCAAGGAGCTTTGTCCTGACAACCCCCGTGGTACGCTCTTCATATTAACATTTTGTTGCAGGGATAAAGTGTGTCTGCAACAAATTACTTTTTTCTATGTAGCTGGGTGGACTAGATGTGCAGATGCTTTATGAGATGATGTGATAAAAAAGTCATCAATACCTCCCAGCATTTGAGGATCCTTTCAAGTTCAAATTTATTTATATAGCACCACATCACAACAAAATCATCTCAAGGTACTCTATATACTAACGTCAAAGCCTTACAATACAATCATTATTAAAGAAAAGCCCGACAGTTTCCCTGACCAAGAACACTCAGGGTGGAAGTCCATCTACCTCAACCAAACTTTGTTGGAGAATAACTATATATTTACCAGTATAGTATGTATAAGCAGTTTCCATATAAGGAGTATTTTTCTAGTCATAACAGTTGCAATCCTTTACTAAGTCCATAGCCGTGTTGACCACACTGAGTCCAGCTACTAACGGACCGAAATCATTCAGTCTGTTAAAAGTCAAACAATATATGGAATCAAAACCCGTGTACATATTTAAACTTATTTCAAACTGAGGATCAACCTGTCAGTCACTGGCACTTGATTAATGTCTCTATGTCATACTATTCTTATCTATCTAAATCTGTACAGGTGCATTGAAAGACAAACTGGGCTTGCAGCTGGTTGGTCCCTTTGATATTCTAGGAGGAGCTCACAGAAATTCCAAGAATCCTCAGCCGAACTTTCACCTCCACTGGAGGTATTTTTATGACCCGCCAGAGTTTCAGACCATACTTCAGGGGAGTGAGGACACCCAGCATCACATTGGTTACTACAGGTACAGAACGCATCATTTTTTTGATTATTATTGTCAGGAGTCTGTGCAAGTATTTGATTTTTGCTGTAACTGCTTTTCTTACAGTCCCACGACAGTGAGTCCTACTAGTTGGAGTTTGCTAATATTTTTACTTAATTTTCTGTCTCCCAAAATCTACCAGAGATACTCCAGACTCCCTTCCTTCATTTGTTGGGGAAAATGAAGCCAAGAGGGGCTACACTATTACACAGATGGGGGACAACGTGTTTGCTGCTGTTCAGTGAGTATCAACTGTCCCATAGTGCACTTGTAATCAGTTTCAACAGGATCAGAAAAAGTTTGATGGTAGAACATTACGAAATTGCAACTCGTAGAGTTCATTAGGCAGAGCTGAGCATTTTAATTTTCACCACTTTATGGTTTTAATTATTACATTTATTTATTGTGTAAAAACCAAACATTGTATGTGAATGTAAGTTAGCTAGTCACAATTTTGTAAAACACTATGAAAATTATAATGATATCTATTATGGTAATCTGTTTTAGTGTCTGTACATCTTTGTCTTAATGGGGTTTTTTTCCCCTCTGGTTGAGTAAAGGTTCAGTGTAAATAAAAAAAAAAAAAAAAAAACCTTTTATATCTGCTATTGTTCCTTTTGTTTCTCCTTGTCAGCCTGTTTCTGCTGAGAAAGAGGAAAGAGAGGAGCAGCAAAAAATCAGAAGGAGATGGTTTGGAAAGCTTGGAGGCAAAGCTAAAAGATAAGGCAGAGACTCTGGGCTTGTCACTAGAGCAGAAGACCAAAGGCATGAAGCAGAGGGACAAGAAGGTAACACACACAAAGACTTATAACAAAGTGAAACTGAACTTGGACGAAGTTGTATTGTACGGAGCCCCTAAAGTCCCACAAGGAAATATTTTTTTATCTTGTGCGCACAACATGGAAATATTTTTTTATCTTGTGCGCACAAGATATTTTCTTGTGCGCACAAGATAAAAAAATATTAAGTTGTGGGACTTCAGGGGCTCTGTAGTATTGCACTGAACTGATGCTGAATAAGAAACGTTTCTTCTCTCCATAGGTGGTCACCAAGACGTTCCACGGTGCTGGCATCGTTGTGCCTGTTGACAAGAATGATGTAGGATACAGAGAATTACCACAAACAGATGGTGAGCTTAAATATTTCTTGTTGTGAACCTGGCTGAATCTGGAGGGTGTTGTATATGAACAAGTTGTATTGGTGGCAGAGGTTAAAATTATGAAAGGACAGTTTTCTTTTTTCACAACATTTGATTCCCTCCTCTCCTAGCTGGTCTCAAGAAGATCTGTAAAGCCATTGCTGAAGCACGAAATGATGAAGAGCGCGTCAAAGCCTTTGGACCGATCCAGGAGATGATCACATTTGTTCAGTTTGCTAATGATGAGTGCGACTATGGCATGGGATACGAACTAGGAATGGACCTGTTCAGTTATGGATCCCATGTGAGTCTCTAAAAGGGGTCTGGCTCAGATTTATCTCAGTTTTTCAAATAACAAGTGGATTAGAAAGAACTGAGAGTGCAAACCTCCACAAAGGTATAATCCATGTTTAATCTCAAGATTATTTCAGGTTGTAGACATCATCCTGCATGTGTGTGGAGATTTTCAGGACTATTCATTAAGATGTGTCCAAATTATGACTTTTACCATAGGAGCCAAAACATTTCACTGTTTCAGTTTGTAGCTACCACTTCCTCCTCTCTATATCGTGGATGCCACATTGGCCCCCTACTGATTTTCTGTAATCGTTATATTTATAAAACCATTTGTCAATTAGA
>OOFC01013917.1:15776-36660 GCA_900323345.1 Pseudochromis fuscus
GTGAATCGTTTCCTCTGATCATGATCTAATAATTTGTTCCCTGTGTAATAATCTGTCTCTTTAGAAAAATTAATTGAGATCTTTTTAGTAATTTTCCTGAAAGTTAACAAACTATGGCTCCAAAAAAAACCACAATTAATCCTTGATTTCCTGTCTCCTACAGTACTTCCACAAGGTTATCAAGCAACTTCTGCCCATGGCCTACAACTTGCTGAAAAGGAATTTGTTTGGAGAAATTGTGGAGGCCCACCTCTCCAGCCGCAACCATGACAACCTGGACCAACTCTCTGCACAATAAGATAAAAAAAAAGAGAGAGACTTCAAAGTACATTTCCATTCAAGTTCTTATAAGCTTTCCCACCATGAGTCTTTGTCCTCTGTTGTTCGTCACTGTTAATGTTTTTTGGTGGTTCTGGTGCTGCTGTCACTGATTTGAACCAGTTCAGTGATATCTTGTTTGTAAAAGGTAGATGTTTAATAAAGCATTTTTATATTTTTACCTGTTCCCTTTTTGCAACCAACATGCTCTCAATGAATCCTTCAAATAAAGTGATCATGTATAGATAGGCAGTTATTGTAATAATCTAATTATCATTTTTATATTTATAGTATAAAACAAAATGCTTTTTGCTATTGGTTTGGTCACAGGCTGATAGATAATCATTATCATTGCTTGTTGGGTAGAATTGGGTTTTTGGTGTGATACCATGCAGCAGGAAAAGAGGGCAGTGTTGGGTGTGTGTGTGTGTGTGTGTGTGTGTGTGTGTGTGTGTGTGTCTATATATAAAAATGAATATCATGACATGAGTCTGGGAAAGACATCCCTCCTATGAGTCATCACATCTCATACTTACGATAATCTTACCAAACATTGGCAGTCATGTTGACTTGGTAGAGCAGTATTAAGTCTGAAGCTTTAGTGGCAATGGTTTCATTATTTACTTTGACTTGGTTATTTGTAATATGGGACTTAGCCAGTTACTTTACAGCCTTGTACCAAAATAAAAACAATACCAATTAGCAATGAGTACAGGAAATACAACTGTATCAGAACAGAGCCAAACATTTGCTGTAAAGCCCAGTGTTTCCTCCCAGCTCCTATTAAGTGCAGACTCTTAAAACACTAATGATCTATAAATCAACCAATTCTGTACTGAAACATAATCTAACCTAAAGCTGTTTCATAGATGCCCTACAACAACTGACCCTGCTTTATGTAGTACAGCAGGACACAGCTGGTTAACATTAATGAAAAAGTAATCAAATTACTAAAAGCAATTGGCATATAGGGCTCTCCAGCCATTGCCACTGTGGCTTGTTCATAATTTATCACTGATTTTCTGACTGGTCAGAGAAGCACTGTAGTATGATAAAGTCTTTCCATCTGAGTACCTTAAAATTTCATGGCTGCTTTCTGTTGCTGTTTTGCTGTTTCTCAAAAGATGCAGGGTAAACTAGCACCAGACATATTACAGATATATTGTTATAATCTCGGTGTTGTAGTGGATTACAATGAGGTTTAAAATGTTGTTTATGGGGCTGTGAAGTGGCCTTTATCTGAATATAGCTGTGTGCACAACAGCCTGATCATTACACCTTTGTGTTTTAAGGTTGTAGTGAAGCTTCACCCTGCACCGAATCTTTAACCTTCCTGTTGTAATGAGCATCACTAATTCAGATTTAACTCTGAATGAGGAATAGGGCAGTAGGACATCCATCTTTAGACAGGTTATTTTTCATACACGCAGACATCAAATACACTAATTTTTCACTGCCATTTAACCAAAATATAAATTGATAAATGTGGCATCACACAGGGCTTGGAATAAATGTGATGATGAAGACAACAGTGACATTTTCCCTTTGTATCATGATTTCTTATATCTCCTTTCCCACTTTGTCTTTGTCTACCCGTGTCCTGCCTGTTTTTCAAATGTCTCCAAGACATTGTTATTGATTTTTTTCCCTGTCAACCTCCATTAAATTTGTAGCCTAGTGAAGAAACCCAGACCAAGGTGGGGGCGTAAGAATTCTAAGAGAGAGATTACATTATGTAAGCTCAGCTCAGTGTGTCAGAGTCGCAAGGATTTTCTCTGTGTGTAAGCAATCTTAGAGTTATTTATTTATTTCATTAATTATGGGACATTATAGAGCACAGTGGTAACTTTCTCATCTGAAGGTACTTCTGCTGCAGAAGCACTGAGGGGTGGGGGCAATAAAATAAGCAAAACAGGAGCTCACTACTGCTCGACGCTGCATTCATGGACCACTAGTAACAAATGTTTTCTTATAGCCAGATGGAGCACAATTCTGTTAATGGTAGACAATGATTTATAATAATTGAATTGATTAATTGAACACCTTTACATTCCCTGTGAACCCTCTAAAGGTCATATTTCAGGATTTAGAGCTCCTTAAACATCCTGTTTTCCAGATCATAAATAAGGTGCGTTGGAAAAGATTTCCGATTATCCTTGAAGGCAGCACTGATCCTGCGGAGTTTCGGGGAAGCGCATCCGAGGCGCGTTCACGTGTCCATACACATACACAGGCAGGCCACAGCAGCAAGAGCACCGGAGCATCCCTGAGCGGAGGGAGCGCTCGTTTTTTGGTCTGACACTCTGCAAGAATCGCTGTGTTAGCCTTTGTCACGTTTGATCACAGGCTGTCTCTGACGACGCAGAATGATCCCGGGCCCCACCGAGCCCCGTGGACTCTGAGGCCCGCACAGAAATCCACCTTGCACCGGCAAATAAAACAGGAGCCCCAACACTTGACCGCGTCACTTGCAGCAGCAGCAGCAGCAGCCAGCCGGAGACGGAATGTCAAGTAGCCCCGAAGAAAGTCACTCCAGGGGCGGCGGCTCCGACCGTGACTTGAAAACGGCCTCTTCGAGCAACACGTCCCCCGAGGGTGGACTTCCACCACCGCTGCACCAGAACCGTATACGGCAGGTGGGTGTCTGTCCGCAGCCTCTCTGCACCCAGTCAGCCGTGTAACGAGCCCGAACCGCTGCTGCTGATGCTGTGCGCTTTAGGCACAGCACTCAAAGGCGTTGCCGTGCTCCATCACATCAGCGCTGCTTTGATCTGACAGATTTTCTCAGATTGTGTTCAAATTAGCTGCTAATAAGGGGAAAGCTTTTCTGCAGTGAAAATACCATCTGTTTTGATAATCAGAGTTAGAGTGACGCGCTTCAGTGGAGGGTGAAAATACCCAAATAGGCCAACTGTGCCAGTTGTTATGGCCGTCAAAATAAACAGCACCAGGTCTGCACTGACTCCTCTAGTTACTATAACAGGCTTCAGGGAGGAATGTTTACAACTTCTCAGGTGCCACTGGAGGCGTATTGTGAAGATGGGCCATGACTCAAGGATTTGGTGCATTTGGTCCTTCTACACAAAACATGACAGTCTGGGAACTAGTTTATAGACTCTGGAGGACTGATGTCATTTTCTATTTAGGTGTTTTTTTTATAATACATAATGTGATACACACACACTGTATATGAAGTCTGCTTGCTTGTGATTCAGTTTCAGCATATTGCATTGCTGTAAAGTGTGTGTGTGTGTGTTTAAATGTGCCCTGTGTATGCCCACTAAGTGCTCTCCTCGGCTACTCACTTGTGGGCCGGACTGGATTGCCATTTAGTCTTTCTGTCCTCAAGTGCACTGAAATTGTGATGCTGCAGACTCTTCCTTCCTTCCATCTCCATGTGTACACAACAACAACATCACACACACACACACACTCATTACTGCTAAGACCTATAGTAGGTAGGTAGGTGTGTTGTTGTAAGTTTATACTCAGCTGTACCAGTGCTTAATTGGAAACCATACAGATAATTCACTTATATCCAGAGGCTTATTTTCTTAAATGTGCAGTATTAACAAGAAAATGGATGTTAAGTGTTACCATCTAGATCTGATCATGTAATGTGTGTGTTTGCATATTCAGTGGAAGTGAGTCAGGAGATGGTAGAGGGTTGTTTCCTGTCTCAGTGCACTCTCTGAGACTAATGTGATTTCGGTAATGGACTCTAGTGCTACGTATACACACACTTACACAAACACAAAGACACACACTTCAGGCTCTTCTTTTAGGGTGGGGCCTTTTTTGAGCTTGGAGAGTTGGATGCTGTCTGGAGTTTTTGTTTTTGAAACATATCAGCACAAAAAAATTTAAATCTGTTCAATCAGGTGTTTCAGTGTCTGTGACCAAGTGAACACATCATTCACAGTATGACTGTAACTACTGTGATGTTAATGTGTTGATGTGATTGCATTTGAGCAGAAAGAGGACGAGCAGGTTATTCACAGGTGTCTGAACTGTCACTTCTGCTCAGCATCTTGATGTGCTCTATAATGAAAGCACAACTCAAACTTATACATTTCTGCTAAGTGTGAACGTGTGTTTGGAGGATGAACTGGAAAGAAAGTTAAACTTTAATCTTCGATCACAATTCTATATTGTGCATTTTTACAGAGATTTGTATCTTGACATTTTAAAACTTCTCATGAGTTTTTACCAGGATTACATCCACTGAGGTTGGAGTAACATGTCTTCTCATCATGATGAATGAATATTTTTTATTTCAGTTACATATGAAGACACATACATTTAAAGAACATACAACTTACACAATTAGTTGTTTATGCTTCTCCTGCTCCCATTCTTTAAATTTACAACAAATCAAACATGAACACAAATTCATTCAATTTCTTAACTCACTTTGAAATATTTTCCATTTTTAGCCCTGAATAATTTGACAAAATAAAACTTTTTTAAAACTCAACAAGCTACACAGTTTCAGTTCATCACTCAACTGATTCCACACCAGTAACAGAAACACAGTGATATTCAACATTTGTTCTTACTTGCTGTGCTTCAAACACAAACAAACCTCCTACATTGTTATTCCCTTCTCTTAAATAAAAAAGAATACAAACAGGGAGACTTTTGTAAGAATAATTTCCATTGCTTTAAATATACAATATCAGGAAATTAAGATACAAGATCCTACAAATAATGGATTACTTACTTGAAGATAACCAGCTTTGTTTAGATTGTGTGCTCCAGTCTTAAGAAATGTTTGTTATGGAGAGTTTTACTTTTCACTTGAAATTAGCTTATCTATCTCTTTATTTATTTGTTTGTTTAACAACTAAAATGGGAAGTGCACTGGTAAGAAGCCACACATCTTCTCTTCACTCCACTTTACTGTCAAGATGTTCACTTTTGTATTCACACATAAGTATCACAGATGCACAATAGAATGTACAAGAGAGTGAATACGCTCATTTTCACCCACTGTAAAGGTACAACGTAGCTTTGGATACTTGCAAGTACATATTTGTTGAGGTAGAAGACAATCAGAGACTCCTGGGTGACGGAGTATAATTATGTACCCCTGCAGAGAACCATTTTCAGTCCCCAGCAGCAGCGCCTCAAAGTTGGCAGCAGCAGTGTCGATGAATGATCATGTCCTTGTCATGGCACCAATGTCTCCTGCTGGTCAGTCTGTCTCGGGTCTTTGTCCACCCCCTCATGCAGGCCCAGAGTGGGACGATGGATTAGTAATGACTAATTTGCAGATTCATTGAGAGATTGGAAGTCAAAAGTACGATACCAAACATTAACATACGCAACACTCTAATTTTAAACATCGATTTGAGGTTATATCGTTTAAAAACCCAACACTCCTGTCGAACATGTGAGGTGCTATGTTGGGAATAGTGTAGGTCACAAAACTAAATGTACTGTTGTGCATTTATCCATTAAAATACTAGAGGAAACGCTCCTTCTCAATAGATCCACCATCAGGATTGCATTACATTTTCTGTCGTGTCCTAACAGGTATTCTTGTGAGTAAAAAACAAGTGTAAACACCTGGATGATTTTAGCTTTCACTTGAAGTCATATTTCTGACCACCTGTCAAATGTAACTTTTACTTTAGCTCTCTGCCACTCTCTTGGACTTGAGAGATGCTACTTTGTCTGCCTGTGGTAATTTTGTGGTAATGCACAGTGGTTCAAAGCTTTTCTTACTGAAAATATGCCTGCTGCTGATGGGAATAGGATTGATGAAAGCAGTGAAAGTAAAGAAAATGTGCATGTAGTAAAATCCCAGATAAGAGGCTAGAGAGCTTTCACTTAGAGTTTATCACTCAGTGCAACCAATGCCACAGCACATGTGGTCATTTTGTTTGTTGTCAGTATAAAGACTTGCTCATTTTTGGTATTTTGACTCTCAAGAAAGAATTTGTCCCTTTGAAAGGCTAATGTGCAATAAAGAGGCTTTAGTACAAGAGGTACAGTTGTAGTCTGACTTCTTCTGTGTCCGGGTAGAGAGAAAATGTCAACAATAACAATAACCTAGTTGCTTAGTATAATCCACAGAGCTTACTGTGCATGGTTTTTCCTTTTCTTACTTTTGACCAAAATTTCCCTCCAGGTTCACTTTATTGGCTTTGCCTCACCATTGATGCCACGAGAGGGAAACTGTTTTATTATGATTGGGGGAACTCACTCTTTAAGCAAAGAAAGAAAGAAAGAAATCTTTATTCTGTCATTGAGCAACACACAAAATGACATTTACATCCTGCACATAGAGGCCCACCTAAACAATTCTCACACACCAGTGAGACAGATGGAAAAACATAAATGAATGTCTGAGGATAAAATGCAACAAACAGTGTTCAGTAAAGCTGAATGTTGTGATAGAGTTCACAGTAATACACAGTAATACACATACACAGTCATAACGGTTCTACACATGTGAGACAAAAAGAGAAAATGACAAAGGGACTGTGATGTGAGGATCTTACTTGCAGGTCTAAAAATACTGCCTGTCTCTGGTGTGATCGTCCTGGAGAAAAAAATAGCTTCTTGCCAGCCAAGTGGCTGTGCGTCCATGTCTCTGTGCTCACTGCACTGGACCTGTGTCACTAGGCATTTGCACGCTGCTCTGGGCTGGTGTCGAAGGATTGCTTTCCGCAGTCTGCTCTCTCCTCCATCTGAACAATACATATACTGCGTCATAATATGTCAACTCTCTGTCAGTGCGAGTCCACTTTGCTGTGGTTGAGTAGTGGATACTTAAGAGCTCAGATTGTAGAGATCAATTCTAGACTGGCATTTATGTCCACTGCAGTCTGATTCTGATAATGGAAATATTTGAACCTTGATGCTTCAGCTGAAACATGCTGGGCCCCCTGTTAGATACACATGCAAAATGCATAGGTACACACAAATATCTGCATTAGGTGTGCTGTCACCTAACATCCAAAGGTGACTAAGGTTTATAAAACTTGACATGTTTCTCACTCAGTGCTTGTCAGGAAGATCCCTTTTTGAAGTGATCCCAGAGTATTATCCCCGCTTCCTTTCATTTTGCAGCTCTTTTGCACCACACTCCCTGCCCACTTTCTTGTCAGCTCGCTATTCATCTTTCCTCCTTCAGAGCCCCACTTCCTCTCACTCCTTTAACATGGGGTGGTTTGACTCTTTAGCCTAGATTTCTCCTTGTCTTCTTCTTGAGTGTCAGTCCCATTCGTCTCTCATTTTCCAGCAAAATACCTCCCTCCCTCCCACTCTCCCTCTCTCGCTCTCTCGCTGCACCCTGCCTGCCCCACACCTCTCCCCACTGCTCCCTAACACTACCTCCCGCCGTGCCAAGAGGTCAGATTACACTGCAGCCTTTGACATTTTCATCTCTGTCTTTTCCGCCTCTCTGTCTGCATCTCTTATGTCTTTCTCTATCTGCCTGCCTATCTGTCTGTCTCCACTGGGAGTGGTATGATGGGACTCTGCAGGAAGGGAGTCCTAATGGAGCCATGGCCTTCATTACATTACTTCGGAGCAGCTACATCAATACACGCCCACATATGACCACGGCTGTCTTCCAGTGCATGATGCCCAATAGAAATGTTTGGCCAATTGGGCTTTGGGCCAAGTGGGTGCAGTTATCCACTGGGTGTATGTCCATACATATCCAAACACACGCTCACACAGAGTGTAACATATCTGTATTTACTAGAACTGTTAGAGCACTTGACTGTTTATAAATGCTCAGATAGAAGCCTGTGAATGGCCGCAAGTCAGCCACTCAAGTACATCTACTGATGGTTACTAAATCCCATTAAGAATTTATAATTGTTTCCTGTGAAGTGCTGGTTTGGTGCTCCATTGTGCCAGGATAATTTCTTTATAGACATGATTCAGCAAATATGTCTGCTTTTTAATCCATCCCTATCTCTTCTTTCTTTCTCTGTCTGTTATGAATGGGCAAAGGTTTTTAATAAGACAGCTTTGCTATTTTATTCAGAGGGAAATAGTGTTTAGTCTGTAGCATCAGTGCAGTTCGATTTTGCCTGATAATAATAATAATAATAATAAATAAGTCAATAAAAAATAGTATTTGTGAGATGTTGGAAATTTGTTAAAATGCCTGTTGCATGTTCCCAGAGTCAGAGGTGCAGGCAGTGGAAATCTGAGTTTTGATTGACTGTTTTCAGACATTTTTAGCTACCTACAGTCAAAAGTGTTTTTTCCACAATTGGCTAATCAAATAATTAACATGTAATTCCAGTTATTTTCTTTCCATTGTTTTGAATTAGTACAGCATATGCAGTTGAAGCTTTCACGTCCCACTTGTGTAAATTCACCTCAAACACTGACCATATTAGGCTTGATACTCAGCCCTCCAAATACCCAGAAAGCACTGTGTGGACGAGCTCTGATGCAACATACATGCAACAGGCCTATGATGCTATCTGGGTTTCCGTATGAGTTTCCATACAGTGTAATAGTGATAGGGTGATGAGAAACGCATTGGTATTCCTGTCCCGTATCCAGAATCCATATGAAGCATCAGCATGTCTATATTTGGGTACAAACAACGTCCTGTTTCCTGGACTGCCCTTCTTGGTCGTCGCGGTACCTCATAACTAACTGAGGGTGTCCTACTTACATCTGACACCATCTCTCACTGGCGTATCTTTCACTGATGGATGTTTCAAGGGTCGAGATAGCATCTCTTGTTGAGTCATAGTCCATTATGATTGTGCATTTCTTCCTCAGGCAAAGTCATACAGAAGATATGAAGTAAAAACAACTTCATAATAAAGAGAGAAAGATAGATTACAGAATGCAGACAAACACATTGATAGGCTTTAGTAACAAATACTAGTAAGGCTATAGACATATTGTATTGGCTTGGGATGCGTCCTTTACCTCATAGAGGACAGGTGTTTTTGGACTGGCGCAGTGGGAGGCATTAGGATGTTAATTATTCATTATGGCCTGAGAACGCTCTTTCCCGTCAGAGAGAAACAGAAAGGGTTCAGGGGAGCAGGGTGTGGTTGGTGATCAATGGACTTCTCAGAAGCTCAGACACCTACATGTAAATGTGCTCTCCCTCTCTCTCTCTTTCTTATGTCAGCTCCTTACTAATGCTCCTCCACTCACCATCCCTCTGCTCCTCCTCACATCATGTTTAAGTTGAGCAAGTGAAGGTTTTCTCTCAGGAAAACACTTCAAAGCTTTTTGCTGTGTTGTTGAGAATAGCAAGGCTCATGGCGCCGAATGTACACAGACACACACACACACACACACACACACACACACACACACACACATGGCAGTACAACGGCTGCTGTTTACTGGTCATGAGTTCAACATGGAGTGGCCACCACAACAATCCCCGGGTCCCTGGAGAAATAATGCTGGAAAACATGCTTAAGTATGTGACTAGACAGGTATTTCTAAGTGACACAAAAGCTGAGGAATACAATAAAGGAGAAAGGTAGAGATGAATATACGCAATGAGTGGAGAGAGAGAGGTAAAGAGTGCAAAGGAGAGAGCAAGAGTGAGAGAGAGAGAGAAACAGAGAGGCAGCTCTTTGCATTTATATATTTGCCCTTGGGGCCCTAATACTCTATATGCTGCAGTACGCTTTGTTATTCATCTGAAGGGACATTGATGTTTCACATGAGCTAGCAGGTTGTGTGTGTTAGATGCACACACACACACACACACACACACACACACAGAAGAAATGAAACTGAGACTATATGAGTTAAAATGGGGAAGGCAGGGATGCAAGAAAAGGGGAAGCAGAGTTAACATTGCAAGAGGAAAAACAATCAGCAGAGAGGAATGAAGGCACCGAGCATCGAGCTACTGTGGCACACAACAGGAAGCAACAGATCGAGGCACAGGAAGTTAGACAAAAGGAAAAGGATACGTATGGATGTTTTTTAAAGTCTATGGAAGATGCATATTCATCCTGAAAAACACTGAAAAATGTGTTGATTTAGTTATAAATTATACTGTTCACGGATCAATGAGTTTAAAAAACTTTGCGATTCCAATTGTACTGCGAGATATTCAAAACAATAAGTTTCATGAAAGATTCTTTCAAATGCCCTGAAAAGCTACTTTCTCAATCAGCTTCTTCAACATTAACATTTTATGCCAGATTTCAAACAGTTTATTTCACATTAAAAAAAATGTTTTCAGTATTTTAATATTTTTATTATCTGTTTTTGTCCTTACACTTAGTGGTTTACAGTGTGTAGACGCCCGTTTTGAAAATGACGTGATGACTGTGGTTGGATTGTTTGCTTATTTAACCAGACGGCCGTCAATCAAACTGTACATGAAACCATATCCACACTGTTCGGTTCTGAGTTCTGACTGTTGAACTTTTTTAAACTTTGATTGTTGCACATCGAGTAATGAATATTTAATGCCATAGAGAAATACTGAAACCATATTTTCCAGGGGTTTTAAATAGTTTACTTGCTTGCAGTAATGAATATATTCCACTTTAAAGTTTCCAAGCTGTGGCAAATTCCTCATCACAGCCAAATATGGGGCTGGCATATTGGTGAAATGTGCCACATATAAGATATTAGCGCACATAATGTCACGCTGGAGCAGTTTACTCACAGCAATCTTGCGCTGGTGCCGTGGTACATTTGCTTGCTGCAAGTGGATAATTTCCTGCCTGCATGGGTTCAATAATGCTGTAGCTTGCAAAGACATTGACACACCAACATTGTGGGAAGGGTACACCACAGGAAGGTGTCAAGAAATACGAGCTGGGTCAATCAGTGTTGTCTGGATTTAAAAAAAAAAAAAAAAGTAAATTGTGCTGATGTGTTATTTCAGAAAACATACTGTCTTGCATTTTTGAGATGGGCAGAAAACAACCCCAACTACATCAAACATGTGATTATGGCAACAAATTCACAAAGAGGGATGATTCTTCGCAGCATTTGTCATCTACAGCTGCTTGTATTATGTATGAGGAGCTTTCCTTCCCCACTGATGAAATTCTGCAGCTATCTGAAGGCAGCAAAAACAGGTATACATCTGCAGCCTGTAATTTGAAAGGTAGTGTGTATTTTGGACTCTCTTCTCCATTACAAAAACCACAGTGTGAGGTGGGAGTACGCCGCTGTTAAAAAAGGGATGAGGGGAGCTGATCTGATTGTTCATGATTGATACCGATAATTTATTCCCCACGATCCAGGCCTTCTTTGCATTAGCACTGCAGGTGCACCGCCAGAGCCCTACAGCCTCCGGTCACGAAATTACCAAAAATCTGTCAGTCACGGCCAAGTGCACTAGTGCAATGAATTTGACTCACAGAAATAGGGCCCTCTGAGGAAGCAGAAGGGGAGGTTGAAAGGAGGAGAAGAGGGAGTGAGAAATGGAATGAAAGTGGAACATGGAGAGAGAAGAGGGAGAAACCGTTGTCTCGTTTCAAAGGGAGAAGGGAAAAGGGGAGACAGAGAGAGAACACAAAGAGTGAAACCCCCTTTCCCATCTCACAGGAAGAAATGAAAACTTGTGTCGTTACCAGGGAGGGTGCTTTTATTCTGGTGTTTCTATAGCAACAGTTTCTATGTGCCCATTTTACCGACCTGAACAGTTATTATTATGCAACGTGTGGGAAAAAAATACACAAATGCCAGAAACAATATGATTATTAGTAATCATGCAGAGACAAACATCCATTTTAACCCACCATAGCAAATACATACATGGCTCAGCCTGATGCACAGACACACAAACAGGAAAACACACACACACACACACACAATGGTGCATGGGATAAGTTTAAGATGACATGACATGTTCCCTCCGTGGACTTTCTCTGCAGGCAAATGGGCGAAAAGGGATTTAACAGATATACCAAAAACATGAAATATTCAGAAAAAAATGGTGTGTGTGTGTGAGAGAGTAGCTCAGTGCATATCCAATTTCCTTCCCATCTCTTACTTTGTCTTTCCATCTCCACTTTTGTGTTTTGTGTATTCTGATCTGTAGCTGCACTTTTGTGTGTATCAGTTTGTGTGCTTGTGTGTAGCCATATATCCTGTATGATCGTGGCACGTTGTCATTTCCAGGAAGACAGATTGAGACAGAGAGGCATTACAGAGAACCTGAGACATCCATCTTCTACCGTCTGCATACATATATCTGTGTGTGTGTGTGTGTGTGTGTGTGTGTGTGTGTGCGAAGGCCCACAGCTCTTTAACAAACTACATCCTATTCATGCATGATTTAGCAAGAGATTTTAAACATACACACATGCGTGCGGGATCATTACACTCGGCGGATGCTGCCTTTTGCCTTCAGCACTTCCCATGACAACAGAATCCCATCAACACTCTCACCTAACCTTTTGTTGCCGTAGTAATCACCGATTAACAATCTGTTAGAAAGAGGAGGAAAAGGCGAGCGAGGAGATTGAGGCAGAGTGATGGGTTGAGGCTGAGATAAAAGGAATAGAGGAACATAAATACACAAATAAATAAATGAGGAGGGAAGAAGAGGAAAACACACACATACACTCACTCATAGGTTAAATGCATCGCGCCTACTCAGCATAAATCCTTCTACATGACAGGCTATTGTAATTAGCCTATTATAGCGACAGTAATCATATTACAATCAAAGGGTTCCTGTTGAGATTAAACAGAATACACTTAAGAGCTGCTACGAGGTTCAACGGATGCAGAGACGCACACAATTTGATATTATAGTTGAATATAAACTTCAGAAACATCCAGAATCAACAATCTGTCTGAAACACACTGCAAACTGGCAAAAAGACACATCTGTGTTCAGTGCCAAAAAACAAGAATTAAGTAAACTGGAGGTAGCTTCCTTCAACTTTTCAGTGATTCTGGTCTCAGAGGGGTCTGGGTCCTGAGGAGCGTGACATCCTGTCACCATCGCCACCTTCAGCATTATGCATGAGGCTCTCTCTCCTTCTCTCTTTCATGTAGCTCCCCACACAGTCACGCAGAAACTGGCTGCTGGCATGGTTTGATGTTAATTCTCTGAATTTTCCAGGCGTAGTAAGTTTGCAGTAGCGATCAATGACACTTCAACTTTTGTCTTTTCATCTAAAGCTTGTGTGAGGTTTTTGTTTCTTGATGTGTTTGTCCAGTCTTTGTGTTTGGTTTTTATTAAGTCATGCATTTGTCTTTGTTTGATGTTCAAATAAATTGCAAACACAACTGTATACAATGTTTAAATCCTAGTTTAAAGTTAGATTTTAGTTGCTTTGTCATTGCTTTATCAGGTATCTTCTTTGCATCTGCAGACAGCAAAGAAAACTTGTACTTTTCTGGCCAATCGTAGCTTAAACAGTAGAAGAAGAAACAGAAAAACTCTACCTGAAAAATGTGATGTGGTTTTACATTACCAAAAGACTTATGTATGAGCGAACAAGATGCAGCATGTGGGTTTTTGGATTTGCTGAAAAGCAATTCTATCTACTTAACACTGCTTCCAGTATTTGAGCTATGCAAGGCTAAACATGTCCCTGACGCAGCTGTATATCTGTACCAGTGATGAAATTGATATTGATTTTCTCGTCTGACACTAGATTTGGCCGGCATCTCTCTGAGTGTTCTTGAGTAGTCCTTACTGTGGACATCAAATCTTTGCTCGCAGGCACACCGCTGACCCCGATACAGTCTGCAGAGGTGTAACATTGACCAAATTCACACAACAGCTCTGTCTTGGCTACTCTTCTGTCTGGAAATAATCTGTAAATCATAACCATGTTTCGTTTGAGTTACAGATGAAACACCAGGATGATGCATCGCCGCAGCTTCCTCAACATCATATATGCTGCTGTGATTATGTGGATGTGTAAGTGGGTTATACATAGGGTTGCAAAGGGGCGGAAAATTTCCATCACATGTCTGGAAACTTTCTGGAAACTTTCCATGCGAAGTTAAGCTGGATCATTTGAAACTTTCTATGGGAATTATGGGAATTTATAGGAATGAACTGGAAATTGGAGGTAATTTAAACAAACTGTACCATATATAAATAACAAAAAAGCTAAAAAAGCTTGCAAACACACTCATGCAACAACATGAAGAGAAATATAGTTGGCTAGACAACTGGGATTGTCTTCAAAATATTTTACAATTGATGTATAAATTCTAGTATGTTGCAGAAAACCGTCTTGCAGGAGTCAGAAGAAACAGCATCACATTTGAGGAAGCTATAACAAGCTAGCCTCTTAAATGGTCAATGAACTGACAAGTATCTTACATTTAGCACCTAACTTACCAGCTAGCTAACTACTGTATGAATACATTTATATTTAATTTCTGCAAGTTAAACAGTAATACCTTTATAGATCAAATATATTTAACACATAATATTATTAAAAAAAATTACTTGACCTTATATAATCCACAGGCTCAGCTGTGTGGCTTCAATAGTTTTGTGCTTGGGGCTCTAAAGTGTGGCCTCCAGGGTTTAAACAATCATCTGTGAGGTGATGGGGGAGTGCACAGTGCATGCAGGGGGCGTGGCCTCAAATGTTTGAGGAGTGTACCTGCATTAAATCTGGTTGTTTTAGCCAAGATTATGCTACAACACATTTTCCCCAAGTTCTCTGTTGAGGGCCAACCTTCAATTTGGTAAATTTCTGTTTTATTCCCATAAAATCCTGTTAATTCCCATGGAAAGTTTCCAATTGAAAATTCCCGGAATTTTGCAACCCTAGATATACATGAACACATGTGACTTTTCTACAGTAGGAATGTAGTGTTTAAACAAATAATTGTATGCAGGAGATTATACTGTCCAGATGACCCTGCCTCTCGCCCGTTGGGCAGGTGGGATAGACTCCAGCGACCGACCTCTGCAACCCAGTTGGATAAAGCAGGTACAGAAGATGAATAAATGAATGAATGAGATATATAAAGTAGAAGTTACATAGATGCTTATACAGTCATACTAGAGATTAAAGTTAGAGGGATATAAAATACATAAAAGTATAATATTATTTAACGATTATTGACAAGATGAGAGAGAGAGATGAGCAAAGGCAGGAGGTAAAAGGAGAGAGGTGAAGTGGATCCACAGAAAAGAGATTGGTACTTAAAGAAATGAAAAACTGAACATAGATGAGTAATGAACTGATTGAATTCTCATTAATGAGTGAAAGGAGCAAGAGGAACGGCTGCTCACAGAGACAGTGAATAGAGCGCTCTGACGGGGCCACTTCATCCACAACTATTTCCGTGATGATTTTATCCAAAAGAAGTGGATCTCCTGAAACTAAAAGTTTACAGTGAGAGTGAAAAGGTAAAAAAAAAAAAAAGGAGAGAAATAATATTTCATCACTTGTCCACTAAGTAAAAAGTTGTTGTTATTAAAGAGGCACAAGCAAAGAATATATCTAAAATAAATGGCAAACCTCCATGAAATATCACAGGAGTCAGACTGAGAAGCAGAGAAGGAGGTCGAATAATGTCAGCAAGTCATACCTTAATGGCTGCTAATTATAAGCAACATTTCAGAAGTTATTTCATGGTACAGCATTTGATCTGGCTTAATGAAAAAATCGTACATCTTGACATTTAAATTCTTTCTGCACTCCCGCCTCCGTGAAAATGGAAAGAAATGATCCTTTTAAAGTTTAAAAAGCCGACAATTTTATCTCGTAATTGATTTAGAGAATTTTACTTCTATGTATAATTGATTCCAGTGTTTAATTTTTCTTTGGGAAATTGACAGAATTTTTCACTATGGTCCAGAGAAAGTAAGATTGCAGTGGAGTACTGCTGTGGACCATGTTAGTATTTCTGTATTGTTTATTAGGAGCCCAGTTAGATGTTACTGTAACAACATATCTGCTAATAAGACTCCAGTCTGATTATTTACCAGTTATCTTCTGCATGCTAATAATCCTTCTTCAAATGTTGGACTTGTGAAATGAAAAGTACCAGCACATTAACATTCAAAGACAGGATCATTTCAAATATCTGTTTGCTGCAGGGCTTGTATTTACCAAGTTACCTTGTATTCACCTTTTTCACTACAAACATCAAAATATGAATTTTTATGCCTAAACTTTTGCACTCAGTTGATTTTCAAATGCGTTCAGGTTTATACTTTTTCCCAAGGACAGCCCAAATAAACAAGTGTGACTCCAATAAATAATCTATAATAGTTGGATGTGAAAATGCGCTTGTGTGAAATGTTATATTAAAGAGACGATGGTTTGAAGAATCAGTTTTACACAACATAGAAAGTGGAGAACCTTCTGGACGTCCTTTGCAGGTTCAACTAAGTACATCTTTAGATTTCTTTGGACTCAGTAAAGAGTAAGTGAAAGTAGCCTCAAGCAGTGTTTTTGTTTGTTCTGTCGGAGTTTCAGTGCAGCCTGTAACTGTTTTACCAGCTCAGGTGATTTATGAGGGTGTACATGTTGTTGTGGGTGCTGTACTTCGTTTAGCGTGCTGTTGTGATGTTGTGTTAACCCCACGAAAAAGAAGACTAAAGACCGATGAGTAAAGGTCAGCTGGAAAAACCATTGAAGTGAGTAGCAGGAAAAGAAAAGTTTATTTTTCCATCCAACACAGAAAAGATTTAGAGCAAATTCCTGCTGCTAATGTACAGTTTAGTAAAAATCTATTAATTATAAAAGTAATTTTTAAACTGAAACTGAAGTCACATGTTAATCCAGCTTGATCCCACATTTTGGTGCCGTATCAGACTTTTTTTAATCCACCGCACTCAAGGGTGCAAAACAGTACCGAGAAATATCAACACAGTGCAAATTAGATTTGAAGCAACTTGCTCTCCTGAAATAGATCCAGCGTCATCTCTTCCCCTCAACTCGTGGACAGTAGCCTAACTTTAAGAGTATCCGTGTGTATTGATCATCTCACTCAGGAGGATGCTGCTGTTGCTGCTCTGTCAGCTTGAAGTCGTGAGCCTGCATTATGCTCAGCCGCTCAGCCAGCCAGCCAATCAGTCATCCAGGACGCTATTTCATCAACCAGCCGGCCACTCAGTCAACCAGCGCTAAGTCTGTCAGCCAGTTATCCAGTCAGTTAGTCAACCGACCTGGGAGCCAATCAGTCAGTGAACCAGTCAGTCGGTGTGACAGGAGGGCAGCCAATTAGCAAAACGTCCAGCTGATCACTGGTGAGAGACGGCGTTTCATAGGCATGGTAACTGCTGACCACATAAAATAATATCTGAGATAATCAATAGTATCCTGCTTTGATGATGATAAATAATTAATTACCATGCTTTTTTTTTTTTGCTTTTTTTTTTTCAGTGTTCATTCTTGCTGTTTAGAGGCTATTTCACAAGTGAACCATAAAGGAAAACAGAAATTTACATGCCTGTGATCATAGCCGTCATTTACATGTGTGTGTTTTCCATTGGTAAACAGGCAGCAGCGCCGAGCAGGAGTCACTACCAATAACAGCATGAAGGAAAGAAAGAGGGAGAGAGAAAGAGGGAGCGGGAAAGAAGGAGTGTCTGCATCAGTGTTTGTTTTATTTAGTTTGACAGCTTGTTGACAGTGCTGGCTTGTTTTTGATGCTGTCAGCCGATTATTCATTTAGAGCTGAATGCAGTTTGGACCACAAGGCCTATTAAATTATACACATTGAACAGAATAGCTTCAGCACCACAAAGACTGTTGCAGCTGTATGGGTGTGTGACATAGGAGTTTGTTTCAGTTTAAGCTCACAGCTATCGGAGGCTGTGCACTGCATCTGCCTGTGACGAGTTAAATCATAGATGGATGTTTCTAACCGGCCTCAAAAAGCTAATTTACTATGCAGGCCTGTCAGCCGTGTGACACATTAAAATCCCAAATTAACTCCTGGAACTTTTGTCGCTGGTGTGATGTGACAGAGAGAAAGTGAGGAAGAGGAGCAACTTGTTTCCCATTGTATCGTTCGCAGGGGGGGAAAACTAAAACTCAAGTCATTAGATGTCTATGATCACCAGTGGAGTTCTGGTTGTCAGCATCAACTGACAAATGGTTTCTAGTGTGGTGAGAACAAAGTAAATCTTACCTGAAGTGAGTACAATGACATGAAGTAACAGAGCTGGAAGACATTTTGTTGCTAGTGAGATTTAGCTCATTGTGAGAAAAATAGTTTCTGTTACACTAGCGCGATAAATAAGTAATTTTACAGAAGAAGTTGTTGCATCACTGAAATGAATTATTGCATGAGCATCTGCTACAGTTAAATATTCTATCTGCGCTCCGACTCTTTTGTTTTCCAATATATATGAAGTATTATGCAAGTACAAGTCGTCTAGAAAGACACAGAAACGGGAAGATTTTTGTTTCTAGAAGTAAGAAAACTGCTTTCAAAAACTGCATTAACATTTATAATAATGCAATAATGTAGAGATGGCTCCTCTGGGACAGACAGTATGTGTGGTTCACACGGGTAAGGATGGTAATTAAAAGTTTCTTTGATTAGTTTCTAGGGGCCTTTATTGAGCAAGAAGTCCTGGATCAGTGGAGCTTCACCATCACCGGCTCCTCACGACTTTTGGACAGCAGGGGGGACAGCTAATGTTCAACAAGTGGAAGACATTTTAGAAGACGGACAGAATTTTTTAACAGATAAATGTGATTGTATTTAGTTACAAAATCCAGAGGACCAGAGGGTAACCCTGAGGTGATGTCAGGACTTTGGTTCCCTAGCAACTTACCTCAAACTTTTTAGTATTTTTTGGTGACTCAGCAGCTACAATAAGCTTCGCTCGAGGACAAAAATAAACGACACACAAGATGTTTATCATCCGTGTCTCGCCGTATGACAGGGCCTACTGTTTCATCACTGTCAACTGGGCCAAGTGATTGATAACACTCTGATAAAGGTTAAAACACAATCGCTCTGGAAAGAAAAGTCTGTGTGATTCCTGCATTATGTTGTGGATAATATTATAAAAGCCAACAGTCTAATCTTACAGCAGCTGAATGCATTTAGCTCAGTCCAATTTTCTAATCCCTGCAGAAGTGACTGATTTTAGGGCAAAACACACTCAGACAACAAACCTGGCAAGACATATGAGAAGCAGAAAGCGAGGGAATGTGAGAAGGAGAGAGAGAGCGAACAGGGCATCGGTCCAAAGGGCAATTCAGCACAGCAGCCTAATACTGTGTTGTCCAGATGGTCTGGCCTTATTATGGGGTGTATATGTTTCTGTAATGAGCACCACGACCGTAAGTCCTGCTTGTGACCCACAAATATGCATCTTTTTGTTGAACTCACTGAACCTGGCCTTTGAGGATATTTTACCTACCTACAAACCATATAATCAGTCTCAAAGTCATTCACTTTGTCACAAACAAACAAAAAAACAGAATATGCTGCAACGTGCAAACAAATTTCAAGAAATAACCTGAATTGTACAAAAAGCTGACTTCCCCCTCTCTTGTCCTGGTCTCAGACTGTTTTCTCTCTGTCTCTCTCGCCTTCTAGTTCCTGACAAACTAAATTCACTTCTACTTCCCTCTTATGTGAGCTGCACATGTAGGCTGCCCTCTGGCTATAATAAAGCCTTTAAACACTTGAGTGAAAAAATGTATTTTGAGTAGTGATGGCTGCGGAAATTATAACATTTATTTATAGCCCAACAATAAACACACACACCCGTGGCAGCTACTCACACTCCTCAGTCACTTTACAGTAATGCCGAGCTATCATTGCGCTATCAGGCACTGCAAAGTGAGTTTCAGTAATTGAATTTAAGTGGTATACTGCAACACAGATGATGGATGGTCCAAATGGATGTTTTAATTTACCAGTGCACATAGTTTCATAAGAGTTTAGAAGCGGTCAGACTCCAAAATCTGCTCCAGGGACATGTAGTCGAACTTTAAAAATCTCATTTTTAAAGTGTTGTTTAATAATTGTTCTTAAAACCCAGCTGACACAAAGGAGACATTGATCTAGGTTATATTGCTCCACTTACCTTTGGGATTATTGTTTTTTTTTTTCGGGTTATTTTACTTGCTTGCAATTATTGATATTGAGCAGGAGGGAGAAGGCTGGAGTGCCAGTTGTGATAGTGGATCCCCGAGGCAGCTTCTTTAATATTGGAAGTTGATTGCCCTTGAACTCGTATCCTCAGAAACACAAATTAAAGACACTTTTATTTGCTCGGCGCTCCTGGTCTACAGGAAGTGTTGACAAAAGGTGTGTGGAAGTGTGGCTGCTGCAAAGTAAAACCGTCAAAGTGAAGCGAAAATGGCTTAAAAAATATTTAATTTGGATAAGTCTAGTGTAGGGAGCCACGGGGGAGCCTCATGTGGGGACTTTTTAAGTTCTGTACTTTTAGACTGAGAAGCCACATTAAGAGCAGTTAATCTACTGCAGAAGTACAGTGGGGTCTCTAATCTCTCTCGCTCGCACTCACACTCACACCCCGACCCTGACACACACACACACACACAAGTACATCCAAACAACACACACACAGAGCACACATGCAGACACAGACATGCGGGCTGGTGGGAGACGTGGAGGGAGTGCGTGGGGGGGCAATCCAGTGTTATCCACCTAATTCTGT
>OOFC01013917.1:36680-49883 GCA_900323345.1 Pseudochromis fuscus
CCCACACACTGGATTAACTAGTGGGCTTTGTCAATACACTGTGGAGAGGCAGGGAGAGAGCGAGACTGTGAGTGTGTGCGTGAGTGGGAGAAACAGAAAATAAGAAAGTTGAAGAGGTTGAGCTTGTGCGTGTGCATATGAGAGATTGGGGAGGGGGGGGGTGCGGTTTGTATTTAGATTGCAGGAGATTGAGTGCAACGCCCCGTGAGTGTGTGGCAATGTGTGTGTTCATTTTTGTGCTGGGTTTTGATTTGATTTTTTCAAATTTCATGGAGCCATTGTAGATAAGAAAACACACGAAGGGACGTTGAGAAATGTCTGAAGATGTGCCAGTTTGTTAGTGTGCCCATGTGTGTGTGTGTGTGTGTATAGGTTTGCGCATGTGTATAGACACTCCAGTCATTGTTTCAAAAAGCACAGCAAAGCATAGGGTGTAGGAGGGGTTGGAGAATAGTATGTTATTTATCAATATCTTCCATATGCTTGCAGCACCGACTAGACTCACTAAATTACAGAGCCAATATTCACCGTAAAACACCATGCAAGCTTTCCAAATGACTGAATCATTTGCTGTAGTGTAAGTTACAGAATGAGAGGGAAAAAAAGAGAGGGAGAGGAGAATAAATACATTGTGGGGGAGGAGAGAGACGGAGGAAGTAAGAGAGGAGAAGTGAATGAAACCTAGCTTCGTGTATTTACAGTGCTCCCCCCTCCAACAATTGTGTTCCTCTCTGGTAAATACCAGGTCAAATTGTATAAAACACCATGCAGCCTTTTCTGGAGGTTTGCAAAAACACTCTGTGTATGGCGGATTTGCAACGGAAATGTGTTTTGGTTGTTTACATTTAAATCGTTACCGCTTGGAAAAAAATCTGTCTTATTTTGATGTTAAGATGTTACATAAACCACACTCTGCTTTCCAAACATCTTAAAGAGACGTTTAATTAATCTGTATGAACTGAAAGACGGAGGAGAAATAATTCAGGAGCAGAGAGAGAGAGAGAGAGAGAGAGAGAGCTGGGGGTCAGGGGGAGGTATATGAGTGTGTTTGTTTGCATACTTGGGAAAAGGTTTTTCTACCAAAATAAGTTTGTGTGGGTTTTCAGATAGAAAACAGAACAAAGAATGAAATATAACTCCCTCTAAAACTGGGACAATCTCTGACTTAAAACACCATATATTTACTTTCCAACTCCTTTATTTAAACCACTCACAGAACTCGAGATTTTCCTCATTTGGAGATATAGCTACAGTGAATTTTGAATGTTCATATTTTGTACTAAGGCTCTTGTTTCACTGTAAACATTACTGCATTACTGATACAAGAACAGATTATTGTGTTTAATGGTTGAACACCAAACACCACATTAGACTGTTTTGCTTTGGAAAAGTCTCTGGATCCTCCTAGAGGACCTGGTGGAAGTGGCCTGGGACAGGGCTGTCTGGGCCTCTTTGGTGAGGCTGCTGCCCCCACGACCCAGACCCTCTGGATAAGCGGGTGAAGACGATGACGCCACTGACGACGACGATGACGTAAAGTCTCTGAGTTGTTTTGTTGAACTTCAGCACTAGTATAAAAAAAATCTAACAACATCCAGTCAATTTGATGGTATAAATGGAGGGTATTTCAGCTGTAACTACCATCTTACTGAGATACAAACACTGAGTTAGAAAGCCCTGTTGTCCTTGCAAAGCCCTTTCAGAAGTCTCATCAATTTTTTTACCCCCCCTACAAAATGTTCTTTTGTGGGAATTAAGTTGCTGCTACCTCAGCCCTGGAGACGATAAACACAATCTGTGGGACAAACACCGAGAAACCACAGGGAGTCAGAAAATCCAGAGAGACACTGTGGACTGTGATTTGTGTAGACCCCCTACCTACGCTGACGTTTGTTACAAAAACGAATAAGTAAACAGCCTTCTGTAATTGGCAGCATACCGTCAAGAAACACATCTAGCAGCCTTAAGAAAATGAAAGTACACATCGCCCACTGACAGTGTTTCATACAGTACAGTCCATCATCTGTCACCCTGAGCTACTGCTAGGCTGGTAAACCTGCTCTCTTTCTGTGCTGGTGCAGCAGCGTGAATGTGTTAAAACTGGAAAAGCTGCTACAGTAACTACAGTCGCTCCACCCGGGGTTCAGCAAATGAGCAGGAGTCTCATAAAGTTCTATTACAGGAACACAACTTTTAACACAATGTGTGAGACAGAGCACTAGCTGATCACACAGATGTCTAACACATGTGCACACACACGCACACACTCAGCCAAACATCTGTCCCCCAAATAGTGAAGTGTTGAAGGATGCTGGTTGACAAGGTGATTGATGCTGCTGTTGTCATCTTCTGACTCTCTCTTTCTCTCTGTTGCTGCTTCCCAAACAGAACCATCAGCAATAATGAACACTGGTCCAGATGCCCGGTAAATTTCACAACAGTTGGCCTGTCAATCCACCAGCGCACACACATACACACACACAAACATGTAGCGCACATGGACAGCACAGTAATGGAAACATCGCACCGAAGACGACAACAACGTCACTTGTTCATATTGAGCTGTTGGGTGACAAAAAACAGATGTTCGAAACAAAAAGGTAAACAGACTATTTTTAAAGCTTTGCCGCACATCCAATTTTTGGTTTTGTTTTCTGGAGCGAGAAGATGCTGATTACCACGAGTTAGGCGCTCTCTGGTGACGAGCGCAGCACGTTTGCGGTCATAGAAAATCACGAGAAAACAGAATGTTAATCTAAGCAGAACAAAGGCCATTCTTAAATCCTATTACCATCTTACACTTTGATTTTTGTGTTATTGGTTTATTTAAAATCACATAATTATAATCAAAATAAACACAAATCCACTTTGTGAATACCAAAAAACTGTTTACCCAAATAAAGTGCACCCAAAAGAACTTGAACTGTCAAGTTACAATTACAAAGGCGTCTACACAGCAGACTGAATGCTAATTAGCTGCATTCATCTGTTCAAAGATGTCTGACAATCATCGTGTTTCTCAAAGCCTCGTGTCGCTTTGAAAAATATGATGAAGTTTCAAACAGGATAAATGGCCGGTGCATGGAAAGATGCATAAATCTTACAGCCCCCTGTGGAGGATATTATCATGGGTGGTCTGAAGATTAGTGTAAGTATGAATGGGAGTTTCCCCTGGTGAAGGTTGTGAGAGATGAAGACTCAGAATCATCTTGTTGGTGCGTTATGTGGTGTACAAGTCTGACGAAGCTGGAGACAGGATCTTTGCTCTGCACATGTGAAATACTCAGAGTCATCGTTCTACCGAAAGATAGACATACACAACAGGAAGTCTTACCTAAGTTGGCAAACTATTCTTGGACACTTGCCAAACAGAGAAACTTACAGGAGTGACCTAAGACCTCTGTCTAACCTTCACACTGACCATACATGGAGTTTGACCTCTGAAGATTTTAGTGTAACAGAAAAACATATCATCAATTAGTAATCATAGCCCAGGAGCTCGGTGGATTTAACATCCAGAATGACTGATCTTACAACATCGACTGTACAGCTACATCTGTGGATAACTATGCCCAGCTGAACATCACATTATTCACCCATTTATGAATATCACACCTACACAATAAGAACCAGGAAACAGAGCCACAGGAAGCAGTTCAGTTTAACAGGATTATTGTCCATGTGTCCTGTCAAATTAGTCCTAGACTTGGACAACTTGGACAATTGCACCCCCTGACCAAAAAAAAAGTCACACACTCAAATATTTTGTGGGATTGCCTTTAGCTTTGCTTACGGCATGTCATTGTTTTTGCTAAGATCTTACATTGACGATGAAGGAGTCAGACCCGATTCTCAATCTGAGCCCAATGAATCCTGGCATTGTCGTCTTGGATTATGCCCTCAGGGAAGAAAAAAATCAATTGATGGATAAAGCTGGTCATTCAGTATATTCAGGGTCAGCTGACATCATTTGTTGGCCACATATCGCTGAACCTGGATGTGACCAACTGAAGCAACGCCAGGTCATAACACCACTGCCACTGGACTGTACAGTAGGCGCTAGGCATCACTCTGGACTCATTAGACCACATGACCTTCTTCCATTTCTCCAGAGTCCAATATTTACGCGCCCTAACAAATTGAATTCTTTTCTTCCCATTAGCCTCATTGATAAGTGGTTTTCTTAAGGCTGCCAAGTTGTTTAGTCCATTCACTTCTTTTCACGTGGTGCACATGGAAATAGTCAAGACTTCTACTGTTGATTTGTCTTCACCAACCATTTAAGTGATATCTGATCTGATTTTTCCTTTTCTTATGAAGATGATGGTTCACCACTCTCCTTCCAGGTTGCATTGGTCAGTTCTTAACCCAATTTTTGTAATTCCAGTCATCTGTTTATTGCTTGATGCAGGAAATAATTTGAGTAACATCTTCTCCACTTCCGACATGACAAGCTACTCACTGCATCAGTTAGGGTTAAATAACTTGTTCCAGCTGAAACATACCAATCACTGCAGTGATTATCTTACCTATTAGCTTAGCTAAATCCAGGTGGTGACTTTTTTTTTTTGGCCAGGCGGTGTATTTAATGAGGCAAAGAGAGCAGTCTGAGATATTACGGCAACATATTCCAAACACGGACCGACTGTAGTGAAGACAGAAAAAATACTGAAACACACACAGAGGGAAGATGTGAGAGTGAAAGAAAGTAAAAGTGAACGGAGCAGCCATGTGGGAAAAGCTTTGATTATAATTGGAATGATAATTAGAGAATAATGATAATGATAACAATAATGGTACCATTTTGTTTGAGGCCAAAGCTATCAGCAACTGGCTGCATTAACAGAGAAAAGCTAACTTTATCTTTCCTTTTCCTTTTGCATTTCAGTGATTTCATTTCAACATTTTCTATCTGAGGACAAATCGACAATTATTTTAGTGACTGAGCTATCTGTAACACATATAGATTATTGCCAGGAAAGTGAGAACTTGGCACCACAGGAGGTGCTAATCATGAAGCTGTTGCTGATTTTTGTAGGTCTTACTCACAGGACACAGGCGAATAGTCATTTGTTTGACAAATCTGCAAAATAACTTTTTATTAAATGCTCCGCTAATTGTGATCCTGACTCCACAGGAGGTGCTACAGCAGGCAAAGATTTAAAACAAGGGAGCAATTTAACCAGAGTCTCTTTTCTCCTTCGTGATTCATGATGTTCACGGAGTGGTTTTCAGTTCATGTGTGCACCTGCTCACGTGCATGTTTGTGCAGGAAGCCAGAGAGAGGAAGGACAAAAAGAGATGAGAGGGTCACCGGAGAAGAATATGGCGTTTTTCACAAAAAGCCAGTGGAATATTGTGCGACGCTTATCTGCAGCAGTCACACAAACCTTGCTGTGGAACAAGGGGCTAATAGGTTGACTGGCTGAATGACCGCCTCAGTGGATGGATGGCTGACTTGCTGACTGACTGGCTGACTAGCATAGTGACTTTCCATCTATCCGCCCGCCTCTCTCCCCCTGTCCCCTACTCTGTGTGTGTCTGTCTGGTTGTCAGGCCCATTAGCTCATTAGGCAGTGTGTGTGATTGGAATAAGAACTAAGCTAGCACTAATCTCCAGGCAGTGACACACACAGAGACAAACACACCAATCTTTTCTTTGTCTCTCTTTGTCTCTGCTTGCCCTTTCTCAGTCTTTCTGCTGCCCATTCTTATTTTTAGTTCCCCCTTGTTGTCTTCCTTTTATTCGCTTTCCTACCACTTGTTTTGGGATTTTTTTCCCCCTCTTCACTCAAGTCCTGCATGTCTTCTCTTCCCTCTTCCTCGTTCTCTAATACCACCATTATGGCTAATAAAATATCTATAATAAAGGTCATAAAACTGAACAAAAGGCTATCTTGAGATATTAAACATAGCATGTGGTGCACTATTTTATCCAGAGCTGTGCACAGTAGCAGCAGAGGCCTAGGAATAGATTACACAGAATGATCGTTGCTGAAAAAAAAAAAAACTTCCGTGAAGTTACTTTAATTTTCTCCCACAGCTCGGACAAAAATGTTCACACAAATTAGGATGTTGTTCCTACAAGTGGATGCAGCTGGCAAAATTCAGAGTCACAGCTTAATGCTAAGTAGGCATAAGTATCCAACCATACATTATGAACATCAGGCAACAGGCTAATATACACTATGCATTTTTAAAAAGGCTGCAAATGACTATGAACAGCTGCCAGTAAACATGAGAGCTGTACAGAAGGACAGCTCCTTTCGTTTCTTTCTACCATTAAAAAGTTAGTTTCAGTCATGCATGTTTAAGAAGTTATTTTATTGATAGAGTAATTGCCATGAATATTATATTGTACGTGACCACCAGATGTGGCCTCGAGCGGCTCCTCTTGACGCTAAAATGAAAGCTCGGAGTTGATCTGTCTACCCACACAACAGGAGCAGCTGGGGTCCCTAAATTATTTTTTACCATAGCTTTACTCAAGCAGTTAGCTCCAATGTTGTGATTCAAAGGTCACTGGTTTGAAAACACTGACCAAGCAGGAATGTTCTGTGAGTAATGCTACCATTGTGCTGCCCTTGAAAGAGGAAAACAGATTTTGCATAATCTCACAGGAGAACACAACCACAACGCTGCAGCACCTGCATGGAGAATGAAGTTTATCCATTGGAACCTGGTTTGTTGTGCTGATGTATGAGCTGTACATGACACACACTTGATGTGATCACAGCATATGTTTGCCAACATGTTGGGTTGCACATGTTGTATGGGAGTACACAGGATGTAGTCATAGCTCTCCGAGCTGTCTTATCTCCCTCCTCCTCCTCCTCCTCCTCCTCTTCTGTCTTCGTGACTTTGATTATGTCTCGCTTTTTTCCCTCTCGCTCACTTTTTCTGTTTCCACCTTCGTACAGTATCTCTTCATCTCTGTCTCTGTCTTCTGTTACATCTCTCTTTATCCTTCTGTCTCCGTCTTTCTGTCCCACTCTCGCTCTCTGGCTATTGGTTCCTATGGTGACAGGTCTCCGGTGCGTTCTGTTCTGTTGCTATGGTAACTGACCTACAGTTGGAATCCTGCTCTCTGATCTTTGTGTCCTGTCATTAATGTGTGTAACAGTGTGTGTTTACTGTGGGATAAGGCTAACAGCGTCTAAACTTACAGTGAAGTCACCACTGAAACTCAGATGTGAAAATATTAAAAAATAAAGAGAAGACAGCTTGAAAGAGGGACATACAAATGGGCAGAGAGACAGATAAAATTAACTTCAATAAGTCAGCTTGAGCATCATTAGCATCCATTTAGAGTTGCGCTTTTGACAACCTGCTGAATCCAAGTCTAATATTGTGTCTCATTTTCGTTGCTGTTTATCTCTCCATCAGTTCCTAAGGGGATATCTGGCTCTTTAGCTCCTTAAAACTTCACGACGTTAACCAGCACGTTGCTCACTCAGTCCGTCGGCTGCTTGGTGCTGGGCACGTCGGGCACAGTTGGTTTATCAAAGCATTTTTGCTGAAACCAGTTGCCTGCTCAGGAAGCGGAGAGACTCAAAACAGTGCAGCCATGTGCTGTAAAACCAAAATAATGAGCTGAAAGACACTGAGTGCCCTGTAGAGCTGAGATGATCTGCTGAGTCACTAGTCAGGCCTGAGTTTGTCAGGACAAGTGATCCCTCTGATGTTGCACTCGTTTAATCTCGTGTTGCTTTAGAAATCTTGCTACATACAGCTTAAATAACAAATTGTTCTGACGACACTTACACACAAACACAGAATTACCATAAATGTTTGAATGAAATTGGGACATCTCTTACATGAATCCTCTCTGCCGCGTTTAAGATAAACCTCTGAATCAGGGCTCTCGTCTTCATGGTTAGCTACCCTGAATGCCTTATTCTGCATACCCCTCCTATATATATGCACACAGGCGTATCTTCACAGAGCACAGGGCTGGCAGCAATGCAACACCCCTGGAGGAATTTGGAATTCTGTGCCTTGTTCAAGGGCACTTTAGAATTGTTTCGTGAGCCGCCACCTTTCATTGCAGAATACATCGTCCTTTCAAAAACTTTTCTTCAGAAAGGATAGAGACGAGGGCTGGCAGTGAGTGCAGTGTCACCAGACACGTTTGTGATTCAGTGCCCTGTTCAAGGGCACTTTAACAGGCAGCCACCAACTAGTCCTATCACACACCAGAGGCAAGAGACTTGTTAAGGCTGGAGATTGAACCAGCACCCCTCCAGTTTATACTGAAACGCTGTGAGGGGGGCTCTTCAAGTATAAACTCTTAAAAATAAAGCACAAGGTCACAGTAGTGCAGTGATTTAGACCATGCAACACCCTTCAGCTTGGCATGGCTCAATAGTTTTTGTAATATGACTGAATTAAAAGTAAAGGTAATTTTCTTAATTTCACAGCAGTGTTGAAAGATTCAAAAGATCCTTGTGTGTATGAATAAAAATACTTGCATAATTCTCACACAAACATATTGACTTATTTGAGTGTTATAAAGAAATACAGGCTAAGTATACAGTTTTTTTCCAAAGCAGCTTGTGAATCCACCTTGACTTGTTTCCTCGACTGATGTTTTCATAGTTGATAATAAACCTCAGCCTTTAGTGGACAAGAAGCTTTCGTGGAAATGCATTTATCTACAAAAGATGTGACACGTTCAAACGCTGCAGAACAGCACATGATGTTTATCTCCTCACAATGATGGACTGTATCATTAATTATTGATGCTAAAAATATCTATACAACATTTATAAAAAGTAGTCATATGCAAGCACTTTAATAATATCATTTTTAATTTGTCACTATGTCAAATAAAGTGGCACCATTTCAGAAGTGAAACAGTCTGATTTTAGAATCCACTCTTCGTGTGGTGAAGCAGAGGTGGGTGTTGGACCCGATGTTGTTACTGCTGATGTCCAACTTTTATATCCAGTGTCTGTTCCCTGTGGTTTAGTCCTCACTGACTCAGAAGTTAATTGGTTAACAAGGCACTGAGGGCTGTGGAGGTGGGGTTAATGTCTGATATGCTAATTATCACCATGGAAACACAGTCACAGCAGGAAGCAAGAAGGCAGTGACTAATGGCCCACTCATCTGATATCCCATTCAATTTCTCCCTCCCTCTCTCTCTCCCTCTCTCTCTCTCTCACTGTCTTCTCTTTCCAGACTCTCAGCTGAGATCCCACTCATCACTGTGTGTCTATTCGTCCTGCTGTCACTCATTTCTGCCCCGCGCCTCTGCCTCGTCCACTCTTTGCCTTTTCCCCGTGTTCTCAGTCTCTCCTTCTTGTTTTCTGAGGTTTAAAATCCACATTGCAGTCCTCAAACTGAAACCACTTGGAGTCGTACCGAGGCCAGAGCTGTGCTAAAGAAGTCTGAACAACACATAACAATGACACACACCACAATAAATAATGTATAAATGAAATCTCTTAGCAACCACTAATCTCTTTCTCTTTCTCTCTCTTCATTATTTAACTGTATGACTCATGTACTCAAACACATTTCTATGTTTCTGTCAACATGAAGTGACAAGAGACTCGCAGAGGCCCCTTTAAAGTATTAATAAAAAACAAGTTTCTTCTCATGGACATGTATGTAACAATATCTGGCCCGCATCTCCTCCCAAAATTTCCCTGCTGTCTATGTGACTCACAGCTTTTTTGACAACTCTGTCAACACAGGGAGATAAGAGACCACTAGTTAATTATCAGTCTGTTAAACATAGAGACAGGAGACACACCCTCCTCCATATCCTGAAGACGTGGGCAAAAAAAAAAAAAAAAAAACCCGCCCAGACAGCCAGCGTTTGATGTTGACGGCTCACAATGCCGGGAAAATCTTAATGAACGGTGTAGATAACTTAGTTATTAACCACAGATCCACCACGACAGATGAGACTAATTAGAAAAATCACACCAGCAGGGAACACACACTCTCTGTGTGTGCCCCCACCGTGTGTTTTCAAATTGACTATGAGCTAATTGAAATCTAGTTTGTGTTTTTGTTGGACTGTTGCGATCTGTAGACTCTTGGCTCTCACCCCTGTCAACAGGCTGAGGAGCCTTCTTCAATTTCCCTAACGCTCGTGATGTATTCATTATGTGATGGACGTGTTTGGCTGCCATCCATTCTTATCACTAGCTCACAATGCTAGCTCCTCTAGAAGGCGGTAACACAACCAGCAAAACAGAAATTTTAAATACTTTCAGCGTGATTGTGTGATCAGTCCTCTGCTCTTACAGCCAAGGATGATGATGGAAATGTACTTAATACGATTGGGGTGTGTACTGAGCGCATACTGAAGATCTGTTTGAATGAAAAACGTGATGATGCCTTATCACCAAGCTTTGTATATAAATGAAAGGATAAAAACAGGAGGAGATAGTCAAAGTGCTCCTGAACAAGTCAGTGAGGTCACTTCTGTTCATATAAAGCCAGATGCCCCCATAATATTTTCTCTCTCCACCAAATCTGATGCTATCTATATATTCTCAGTTTCATTATGTGTCTCTGACTGAACTTCTCAGACATTAAGCAAAACTTTAAAAGCTCTGTTGAATCATCTGTGTTGTTCTGTATTTTCAGCTCCAGACAGATGGTCTCCTTCAGCTCTGGTATAGAGCAGATGTCGAGAGCAGCGGCAGTCGCAGAGACAATGTGACCTACCTTTTGATCCACAGATGCCCCACACTGCACATGCCACTGCACTGACCTGTCAGAAGTGTTGTGGTTTGCATGGGGCCTGTGTTGAATTAACCCCTAACCAAGTTGAGAAGGAGAAATCCAAACACAAGGTGTATCCGAGCCGCAGCATGATGCACGACGTGGTCCCGCAAACAACTCCACCAACACACATAGTTTCTTAATCAACATTACGAGTCCGCTCAGTTTTATAGGGCAAAGCTGCCACTTTGGCAACAAGGATCCGGACAAAAAAACAAACTATGAAAGACAGAGGGGGACAGTGTGGAGAGAAAGGACTTGCTGGTGAATTCTTGATTGCAGTTCCTGAAGGTTAAGTGTCCTCTGAGGAGCTCCACATCACTTGCTGAGCTTCTGAGTCGGCCGTAAAGTGACAACAGGTTTGAGAAAGACGAGCATGTGGACAAGTAATAAAAATTATATAGTGCAGGAACTGACAATGAGTTTTTGTGGTGTTTATAGTGTAAATACAAAGTGTATACATGAGGAAATTGACTCATTCATAAAACTAAAAGTAAACCAAACTATGTAAACCAGACTGAAAGAAGATCTTCAGACACTCAGCCTCTTTTGCCTCACATACAACTGTTAGTACTAACTTTACTACTATCACCACTTCAAATAAACATGATGCATCCAGAGGGAGTCCAGTTATTGGTGGCATAGCACAGTGCCTTTAGATTTCGTACAGAGGTGCCACGTATGGGTTTTCTTTCACACTGTTTAACCCTTTCTCCTGAGATTATCAGCACCCTGAACAGCAGCTTCCTGGGAAAAATCAGCAATATTCAATATTTAAGAAAGTAAGTAAGTAAATCTTACAACAAAAACACAATGCCGCCATGTTTAAATACTTGTTATTCCCTTTTTCGGCAGTCGCTTGCATTCTGAGTAAATTTGCATAAATAAGTAAACACAAGCACGTGCACTGGTAAACTGGTCTGTTCAGTCTGGCTGCAATAGCATAACATGCGTACCTCGTGCACGCACACACACACACGCACAGTCACTCAAGAGAGGCTACGCTAACGCTAAACATGATGCTATGTTTTCTCGTTTATTTTAATCATCTTGCTTTTTTTTTCTTGCTGAAATGAGAAACAACTCACCTCACGCCATCGCGACTCGTCATGATTGACAGGTATCAACGTGGTTAGACAAATGATCATTCCCTCCTCCCATACCAGCCACTCAGCGTTACCATACTGACCTGTCTCAAGCTATTCTGCTCACAGTAACGGGGCCTGTGGCAATTTCCGGACAGTTTTTTTTTTTTTTCTTCTTCCTTCATGGGCCCCTGACGGCGTCTGGGCCCCGGTTGCACCGTCCATATTTACACCAAGGTCTGGGTGTATGGAGTATGTGGACTGGTTTAGCAGTCCAAGCTGGCGAAAGGGTTAAAGATAGTCTAGGAAATAAGCCACCAACCACACTGCTGGAAAATGACCATGAGCAAAGCAGCAGCATCTTCGATATACATGGTCATACTGTCAAATATTCTTGCCCACCAGACTCTGAGGACCTGGTTAAATTAGCCATGACAAAGCTTTAGCTCTGTCAAGTTCATTACAATTTGGTAAACAACACACAGTAGAAAGTAAGCAGAGAGAAAAACCCTCACGAAGAGGAATTCATCCAGGCCCGGTCTGGATCAGAAAATGTGCAGCAGGCCCTGACATTTTGGTGGATGACGTGGTCATGATCGTGCCGCATACAGTATTGACTGTGGTCCTCCATCACTCAGTCTGTGTTTGGGCATCAGAGCAGGGCTTTGATGAAGGGAACCATCAGCATTTCCATTGCTCCACCATCTGTCACAGCAAGAAAGGCTGAAATCTCAAGCTCTATGTCTGCTGGAACAATGGTGCCCTCTCCCTGCTTTTGTTGTAAAGCAGTTTTATTCCATGCCATAAGGAAACCCAACAGACATTTTTTTTTTATCTCTAGGACAAAAAAATAAAAAATAATCAATGCACAGGAAAAGCTGATTCAGTTAAAGAGGTTACTTTCAATATACACAAAACAACAGAGGTGTATTAAGCTGGACGAGGCACACACACATGCAAAAGTGTTGGCCGAAGAACAGTACTTTTCAAGCCCAAAGGAAAAAAGAGATTACCGTCTATTTCTCTGCTTTCTTTCTCCGTTGTTCACTGGTTATCTGTTTCTTCTCTCCATCCATCTTAGCGTCTCCTTCACTCCCTCTCTCTCCCGCTCTCTGCCCTTGGCAATATCATGATAATAAAAGCTAAAGAATACCTTCGAGTTTGGACTCTCTCTATTTCTCTTTGCCCCCTTTGGCCTGCCATTATATCACCCCCCCAAACACACACACACACACACAGGTGCAATGAATCCACATACTCACACACACCCCGATACCTACAGTACACACACCAACAAACACGCACACACTACTATATCAAGTTGTGACTGAATTACATTTTGACTGATAGTGCTCTTGAGGGCAAAGCAATGATA
>OOFC01013919.1:0-27338 GCA_900323345.1 Pseudochromis fuscus
TCTGGCTCTCTCTGCCTCTCTCCAAAGCTGTTGTTACTGTGTGGCTCCCGCACATCATTCCACCGCGATGGAAATTAAATGAAGGTGGCTTAACGCAGCTAACAGAGGCATGCTTTGAAGGATGTAACCAGGGGAAGCTGCGCTGCCAGATCCTTTTCCATGGGTTGTGGATTTGTGCTGCTGAGGCGAGGACACAGCAATCACTCAGCCATGCAGAAGCCCAGACAACAGGACTAATCTCTCCACCTGACTTGTGGAAGCTCCACTTTTTTTTTTTTTTTTCCTGAATTATTTATTCTCCCCGTTGCCAAAGACAGTGTGGGACAATGGAGTGAAGTAGATGGTAAATTTGTAGCCCTGACTGCAGTCTGCAGCACACATGGATGTGTTCAGCTTTGTGAAGATGCCAAAGCTGTCAGGGTGAGTCCGTCGGATGCTGCTATGTGCTTGCCTGCCTGTGGATGTTGCCTGCTCGTTCTCCAGAAGGAGCCGTTTCTGTATGTGCATGATTTAGAGAGTTACACGGGAATCACATGTGGAGCCGCGGGATTAAAGATGCTGAGTTATTGATTGTTCGACAGAGCAAGTTGTGCAGTCATGTATGATGTGAAATGAATGAGCAAGTGAGGCTGTTGGGAGTGGGGGTGGAGGAGAAAGCTGATGCGGTTCGTGTTCATCTAAACTGTCTCTATCTAAGTTCATACATTTCTGACACTGCAGACACTGGTTACGGTTTGATGATTAAGTGTTTTGTAATGTCCTGATGAAACCATTTTATTTTGAAACGTCAGAAAAATCAGATTGTTGTTTCAGATTTTAAAATCCCTCCAGTTAATGGGCCATGGGGAGTACATTTAAAATTCATTTTTACATTCCTGTAGTATAATATAAACACATATTCCTCACATGAATAACTCCGCATGATCTGTTATGGGTCATTAGAGTTGTTATACATGAGTCATTGTTTAATATGATGAGTTCACATACCTATGGCCTGAACAGGGGGATGAATACTCACAGCTGATGTTTAAATTCTACATTAAAAATTAATAGTTTGGAAAAGAAAACACAGGTTTCATTTTTATTTTCCTCACTTGGTAAATTTTAGTGTGTGAAAGAGAATAAAATAATATGTGTTTTGAAGTATATGACATGTGATATAAGTCCTGAAGAATTCATTTATTGCCCAGGCTGACACCTCACCTTATGCACCCATGGGTCTGCTAGATTGAGTTGATCTGCCCCAGTGGACATTAATCCTCCCAGGGGATTTGGCTCCATCAGAAGCACCACAGCCCACTGGTGGGGAGAACAGCTGATCATAAAGAAGAGATGTTAAATAAGATACCGTGTGTGTGCCACAGAAAACGCCTTTTCCGAGCATGAAATTTCACTCATGAGTCATCAGCACTGACAATTGTTCATATTCAAACTGTTTTTTTTAAAGAAACACATTAGATAAAAGCAAAAAGCAAAATAATGTGCCCTGATTTTCAGTGTATTCTGTTGTGAGGAGCTTCTTTTATAGCATTACCGCAGGAAATCAAACAGGTAGTGGTGATTTTCTATCATAAGAGAGCAGCACTGCTTTCCAGTTAGCATCCCTCCATGACAGCATTTATGATGCGGCTCCCAGTGGACTGCCGACGTCACTGCATCCTGTCACTGTTAATAATGCCACACAATGCTATCCCTGATTATGAGTTACCACTGCTACACTAGCGTTTCCTTTGTTTTTCTCCCTCTCAGCTGCCAACAAGAATTGAAGTCAGCGGGATGTTGTTTTGCTCAGGTTGATAGAACATTTTACAGAGAGACACACTGCATGTATTTAGAGAGCTACAAGAAAGGCAACGTTTCCCCTCGTTGTGTCTTCATCCTGCCTTGCAAACGCCCCCAGATGTGTCTGCTGACAGAAACAAAAGCCTGCTCTTGCTTTCCTTTTCTTCCTTCTTTGTTGTGTTCGACATCTATCCGACATTTCCACCCGTTTGAAGTCGTTTTATTGAACAGTCGCCCTCCACGTCTACTTCCTCTTTCTGAAAAAAAAAGCAACTTTGAGCCATTTTAACCAAAGTTGTTTAAACTGCTTTGTTTCCACCATTGCCATTTACAACTTTGACTCAAGTTCCCTCTAACTCAGGCTGTTGTTATGCTTTTGATGCATTCAGTGGGTGTCATAAATTGTTTGCACGGCGGCGATAATGAGTATGAACTTCTCGAATTCATGAGAAAAGTGTCAATTATCACTCAATCACAGTGAAATGTGTAGGTGATTGCTGAGCATGCTCAAATGGCAAGCTCAGCAGGAGAAAGATCAGGATTATTGTTAATTATGTCTTGCTGAAGCTATTTTTAGTCCCCCTTATATAAATCCTGCTCATTGAATGTGTGTATAGAGCTGTTTGTTTTGTAGGCGGTGGTGACGGTTTTCATCACCATGAATTATATGGAAGAACAGTTAAAGTAAATTTACTTGGACTGCGTGACTTCCTGCTGGTGCTGCTTGCTTATTCCTCTCCTGGCTGTGCTTCTTTAGTCTATTATGCGGGCCTTTGTTAAACATGTTTTGACTGCAAACTTTTTGCACAGGAAACCACTGGTCTGGACACAAATTGATTAGCCTAAATGTTCATCAGAGTACACACAGAGCAAAAGATCTGTCATACTTAGCTGTTCAAATCAGACGCTTTCGGGAAAAGTAGATCAGAAATGACTCTAGGTCAGAAATGGGAGCCAGCTGGCTGGCGGATGAGGTCTTAGGCAACCATTTATTTTGTTCTGTCCTTTAGAGCTTTTAGCATAAAAGCAGTGAGTAGCACAAAGAGGTGCAGGGAGACTCCACATCTAGTTAAGTGACCACGGGGTAAGTTCATCACTATATTTGGCTAATGTTTTACATAGAGGGCCGTGGACCAGAGGAGGCCTGGAGAGAAAATGCAGTGTAATAATGAATTAATGATGAAAACGCAGATGTCTTCCTTTAGTCGTGCATCTCTTTTTACAGCCGGATTGAAACTTATCAATCCAGTAATGAGGACAGTTCTGAGCTAATGAGAAACATACACACACATATTGATTTCCTATGTATTTCCAGTGTTGTAAGTGTCACAGCCGACTATATATCAAGCTCTCAAACGGTGACTCTCGATTACAGATAATTGTGTTTTGCTCTTTAACAGGTAAACTAGAGACAGCGGGGACACTGAGGCGAGTCTCCCTTACTCGCCGTAAAATAGCAGGAGGATCATGGTGGGTGGGCTGTTTCCCAGATGCTGTTTTATTTCCACCCAGAGGAGATTAACTAACCAAAAAACCTTTTCTATATACAGGCACCAGAGAGCTGCTCAGGATAGTGCGGTTGCCCATGGCAACAATATCAGTGCTTACAAAGACAAACACAGGAATAAATGGGGAAAACAGACATTCTTATTCTGAAGTGAGTGCTGTTGTGCAGAAATTTCAATATCATCGTGTCATGCAAGAATGTGAGGTACAGTACAAATTGTTGTCAGCCAGGTTGTCTGATTTGATCGTGTGGATGCGTTGCGTTGCCATGTAATCAGTGTTTTCTTCATGTGAAAGTGGTTTTCTGGATATCAGGGAAACACAGTATCTACTTCTGATGTGCAAGATGCAGCACAGCAGCATAACATGAAGCAATTTAGTGTAACTACATGGTCAGCAGTAGTTCTGAAATCCCTAATAGCCTTCAATTTAACAAAGACATATAAATGTCAGTGCGCAATATAAATAGCAGATTGGCCCATGCTCTAGTCCTGCTGCCATATTGACAAAAAGAATTAGAGCCAAGGTGGTGAGTGGAGGAGTCAAGCAGAGGGCAGATGTTTTTCTGAAACAAAAGGCAGAGCTTTGTGCCCTCAACAGGATGGAAGCAGTGTCTAAAAGAGGAGCAGAGGAATAAGGCCTTTAATCACAGAGGTTCCTCTCTGTCTGAGCCCCCTCACCCCCCACCCTCCATCCTCCTCCTCCTCCTCTTCCTCCTCCTCCCAGGAGATGGTCAGCTTGTCTGCTGCCTCTCCACAGATTTTGTATCCAAACAGAATCCCATTAGCGGTCTATCTCTGCATAAATGTCTGTTTAATTCAACAGCAGTGAGAAAGCAGCGCCACGGCCTCTTCGCCGTGTATCATCAAGTCATATTTGTAACACTCCACTTCTTGTCACACAAGCAGGGGGAGAAAATACCATTTATTTTTATTCAGCTTTGTGGAGAGTTGAGTCACTTGCTGACAATAAGGTCGACAATGGAGTGAGTGGCACAACCATTTCTGCCTATTTTAGATCCACAACATGTGGTGGATTTAAGAAATTGCTACTTTTCTGAATTTCTCGAAAACTGCTGTTAATGGAGTTATGCAGCTATGTGTCTATTTACGCAGCAGATTCCTTGTATTCAATCACATTAAAGTGGCTCTATTGGATGAGAATAGTGCAATGTTTCATTCATGGTAGCATTTTTAAAGGGAAGTTAAAATGATCATGTCTTAAGGAACCTGGGGATACGCCAAACAACAACAAAAAAAGAGTAAATGCAGATTTTGGCCCCGAGCATCCAGCACATACATTTTGCACCCACATGCAGATTGATGCAAGACACTTGTCAGATGAAAATAATGTTCTGAAAAAATACATTTCTTTTATTCTCAATATGCGTAATGGCAGGCATGTGGTACCCGAATGTGGTCTCATATAGCCAACCCTAATGGAGATTGTCAGTGTAAATTATTCAGACTAACTGGAGTGTCTGTGTTGGAATGCGCTCTCCTTAGCCGTGGCTTGTCTATAATGCATCGTAACTCTCTACATTAACAGCATTTCAACTTTCATATAACACCGCCACGCTTCTTTGCGACCGTATTCGGAGAAGATGAAAGCGAAAGTGAACGACTGTGATAAAGCAAGGATCACATTGTCCATGCAATTTTTATGAAGGCCTGAAAAGTGATCTTTTCTCCATCTCTCAGACAGAACAATTAAACTCCCTAACTGTTCGTCATAATGAGGATATGAAGAGAGATGCACAAATGAGGAGAACTGCGTTGTAATCGTCCAATTTGGATGATAAAACCCTGATGCTGGTTGCTGTGGTAGCAACGGCTTAGCGCTAATTGTACTTTATTGATTGTTAATTTTACAAGCTATGAGTTTGCTTTCCGTCTCCATTTGGTTTTAAAGTCTTTTAAAGATTATTCCTCGGTTGCTCCTCGATGTGCCAAAAACAAAAAAAGATCACCGTCAGTTTGTGTAATTTGTGACAGCTCCTTGTTCTAATTGTCCTCACTCTGACTCTTGGGTAACCTGTTCATGAATTGTGCAGCACGGCTTGCCTACTTGGCGCTTGATTACTTAGTCCGATGTGACTGCGCGGGCATTATTTATTGATGCTTGCTGAGGAAGATCAGTTTCACTGTCCACCCAGTGGGTGAACCTTTTCAGGCTCTCTGTTAAGCTGGTACGCTGAGACCCGGTGGCATAATGCACCTACTGTCTGCAGACAAAAGAAATCAAAGATCACAGTGTCTGTGACTGGGCTGTTAATGCACAGACACTGTGGCTCAGAGACAGAAAATGGATTTCTTGGAACGATTTGTCAGTTCAGAAACATATTTTGAAGGCACAGCACCTGAAACTGTGAGTACGATACATTTTTATTATGCTCTAGCCTTTGGAGAAATGTCAAACACATCGATGCTCAAGGTGTAATCATTACAAAACACTGTGCAGAAGCTATAGTTGTTTGGCCTTTTATCCATCTCCTGCCTAAATACAATGCATCAGACTTTGCTTGTGCTACCATAGCTGCTGGTACAACTCATCAATGAGGTGAACATGGCTCCAGCAGTGTCAGACAGTATCTAGTAGTGTCCACACATCATTTGAGCTGCAGGAAATGGTCTAAATATACACCGTCGGGGTCTGTTCCCAGCTAATGTACTGTAGGTCAAATAAATCCATATCCATGTGGAAACACTAATATCCCCCAAACACACCACTGTATTGGGGGGAAAAAAGAAACTACTTCCTGTGTTTGGAGGCCGTACTAAAAATGTGGAACACGACGGGAAAACACTACTTTTGGCTGCGTTCTTTTATGAATTAATTATGATTTTAATGCATCCAGTAGCACTTAGGTGTATTTTCTTGGTTACTCTAAGTGACTTCAGAAGTTAGCTTAGGTTGCATTATTTTGCAGCATGACTACCTGCAATCCTTCACAATACTTTCCTTCAACTTATGCCGATGACGCCAACCGGGCGATATTGTATTCTCATGAAACGGACACACAAAGACACGCACTCATGCAGATGCAGGCACGTTGCGCACAATTTATTATCACCGGTACAGTAACTGGGGAAACATTTAGAGGGAGAGAAAGGGGGGGGCTTTGAATAATGAATGCGAAGAGCCCTGTTACACGGCAGACAAGCCTTTGAAGTGACATAACTTACTGCCACCGCTTTCATAGCATCACCAGTGTGCAGACACAAAGACGGAGATAAAGGGAACAAAAGGAAGAGGGGAGGGGGGGGACAAAAAAACAGACAGATGGAAACATTTTAACCAATTACAGTTGTCCTGAATACCTGCACTCTGCCAACTTGTAGCATCGAGAAATGACGATGCAGAAACGTTGGTAAAAATCAGCTGAAACTGAGATTTAGACAGTGGCTGTCTCTTCATACAATAGGCTACATTCTGTGGATGACGGCTATAGCCGGTTGTATTACCCTGATAAACTTTATCAAATCGTCTTGGCATTGAGCAAATCAAATAAGTACTTTATAAGAGAATTCCTCTGGGCTTCTTTTCTAAAGAATGTGCTGACATCTAGAAATAAAACCAATTTCATGCCTCTCAAAGCACAAGAGTGAGGCATGACAACTCCGCCTGTGTGTCTCGCTTACGTAATTAATTTGATTTGTATTCACCGAGTGAACTGTGGCTATGGAACATTGTTTATCACGCTGGAATCGGACAATCTCTTATCACAATCGCCTTTTCATCACTGCAATTTATTCCTATTAAAAGATTCAAATATTCTCCCTTTAGTTTGAAATTCTTTTTTCCAAGCTTATCTGATGTGGAGATATTGTTCATATCACCTCAGAGCTTGATTGTGTTATGTAAGTAGGTTTTAATGAAACTATAAATTATGACATAAAGTTGCTTGATTGATTTATCTTTTCCTTTTTATGCCTGTGCAGCCACAGGACCAAATCCTCAGGCTGGCCGCCCCCTTCAGGGACCTGGAGTGCTTCACAAGGACCCCCAAATGGATGGGACATGGGCACCATTAGAGAGGGGCGTGACTGCTACATCAAGTGAGTTCCCTGTGTTTAAAGGAGCTGAAGGGGAGCTCTTTCTCTCTTTCTCTCTTACCCAGATGTTTCAGACGCTTTGCTAACCTGTGATTATTCCAGCCACGTCACTGCCTCCACACTGTCTCCATCTGTGCATTCAGAATACTGATTTTCTGCTCCCTCCGCTGCTGCGCACACTCTCTCCCTGCCTACTCTCACTCTCTCTCACACTCTCGCACACCCACAATACTCCTCATGCAGCCTCCCAAATGCAGAAGAGGGCTTTTGAGAGAGTGTGAGTGTGTGTGTTCTGCTGCTGCTGCTGCTGCTGCTGCTGCTGTTGATGGGGATGATGATGATGATGATGATGAAATTCACCTGCACCGGGTGCTTGTTTTGATCCGAGAGTCTGCACGTTCCCTCAGAGGATGCCGGGTTATAGTGTTATCAGCGTAATTGATCCTTGGTAATTGGCACTTCTGGAAATCTGTGCAGGCAAGTATCAAGAAACTCTCGGATTCTTCACGTGTGTGTGTGTGTGTGTGTGTGTGTGTGTGCACGGTAGAGTAACAAGTGAGTGTTTGGTGTTCTGTGGATTTGACGTGCAAAATGCATTTTGTTAGATATGCAAACATTGCTGCTTACTTTGATTTTTGCAGTAGATTTGTAAATCTTGTTATTTCTGAATGCAGTATGGAGCTGGGTGCAGTAGTTTTGCTATTTTGCATAAATTCATATTTTCAAAAAACACTAATATTGGAGTGTTACAGGGAATAGAAGGTGAGCCCTTGTCACACACGGGTTATAGCATGAGAAGCGTGATGTCAGAGGAGTTATATAAGAAGTAAGGAGCAGTGAAAGTGCTGGATGCGGAGTGTGGCTGCATGAGGCAGATCACCGAGGCTGTTTCAGCTCCAGCTTTTTCTGTTTCTCTAAATTTAAGAAAAAAACACTCATGAATAATCAAATGTCTGTTTGTGTGTGACTGTCAGTGACCGTCTGAGTTTGTCATCGCCCCGGGGTGCTGCTACTAAATTGTTGCATTTTTCACTGGAACACATGTCTGGTCTGCGTGACAGGAACGCATGAATAAAGTAGTAGGCATTTAATATTTACAGTTTGAAACACGTTTTTGTTTTTTGTTTTTTAATAGACGTAATGTAACTTGGAGACTGCTGTAACAATATAGTAGAGGAGTGTTGACCAGAGTGGATTGATATTATCAGGCAAATGAGAGATTTAGCTACTTGTTAAATAAATTCTTAAGACTGTGCTTGAGGTGGCAATTTATTTTTACCAAAATAAAAGTACAGTGATTAGCTTCATAAAAGTATTTACCACATGTTTTGGTTTGGGAGTGTTCGTAAACAAGACTCAGTGACACAGCAAAAATAAAATATATATATATATATATCTATATGAATAACTGTTGTTCCACAATTTTAAACCAACAAGTCGAACCTCCTCTGCACCAGCAAGTTGTGAGCATCACCAGAGCAGGCTTTCAAAACAAGAGTAACAGGATATTGCTTCTGGTAATGAGCTTATTCCACTTTATCCAAAATATGCAGCAAGAAAACACTTGAAAATACTCTTTGTGCAGCAAGAAATCAGGCCAGCCTTTCTTACTGTTCTTCTCAAAAGTCCACAGTGTGACTCGTGATTGCTATACAGAGTGTTGTGGAGCTGCACTACACTGGCAGTTAATGGGTATGATTAGCCACCATTAGATGCATGGCTGTCTGCACAATGGGACTCTGGCCATGTTTAGCAGGTGGCCGTGCAGGGGAGGAGACAGCATTCTTCCTGAATGCACAGGTCCATATGGTTTCCATTTGTGCACAATCTGTTAAGTTTGTTGTTCGAAAGATAAAACTGACACACAAATCCAAACTAAATGCGCATTAGATGGACCGTCCAAATATTTAAGGGGTTGTGTGTGCAGTAATTGTTGGTGCTGCATAATGACTGACTGTTTTTTTTTCCAGTGTGAATGAGGAGGGGATGAGGAGAAATCTGTTGCTTTAAGACGACTGGAATAAACTTTATTCAAAATGTGAATTAGAAACCTTGCATGCAGTTTAAATTTAATTAATTTTTATTTTAAATACATTTTCCCCTTTGATTACCTCATGCAAACATTGTGTGTTTGTGCACAGGCTGATGGGCCACAGTGAGATTATATTGCATTGCAGTGTGGTTCATGATACCAGCAGTTGACATGCTCATACAGGGACTCATTATTTTTAACTAGCTCCAGCTTTACAGTGTTGTTACATCAAGCTTTGCACATACTATCCACAGAGTTTCTACCTGCATGAAATCAATAAAATGATAATAATAATCAATTATTTTAGAAAAAGAAAGAAAAGTTTATGGAAATGGTTGTTAATTAAATTATTTCGTGCATGGTTTCAGGATGATTGTCTCATTCTTCATTTGGGTGTATTTAAATCAATCATGAACATGTTTTAACATAAATATTTTGTGTGGTCTTGTGACAAAACCGATATTGTTAAAGATTTTAATCAATTGCATGTAGCTTCCTGTTAGCTAAATCCTTCTTTTTTAGCATATTAAATATCTTGTTTTCTATATTTGCAGAGGTGCAAATGTTTTTTTTTTTGACTGTGCATCAGATGAGAGCATTTCTTTGTAACTGTATGTGGGTAGTTGTCAGTTGGCTTGTGTGTTTGTTTGAGCATTTGGTCGGGAACAAAAGAACAACTGCTCAAAAAAATTTAAAAAAACAACAGACCAAATCCAATATATCTCGCAGCCTCAAAAAAAAACTGCTCTTTGACAACATTTGTATGCAGGAAAGAGAGAAGATGCTGCTGTTATCTTTTGATTACACATTAATGCAGAATGCAGATGTGTTATGAATCTGACCGAGGGACCACTTGAGGCTATAATGTAGTTTTTAATTGAAACAAAGAGGATAATCTCCTAATTGCAAATACATGCATTATGGCTTCTGCATAATAACTGCACATTATATTAGCATGCATTATCATTAATTTTGAATCTTTGCTTTTAAGGCAGCACCACCCCTGCTTGCATCCATGTGCCAAGAATCTGCACAGTATCTGCTGGTTTGCTTTTATAGACCAATCTTTATTTACTGTACAACTTGCTGTCTTTTTTTTTTTGCTTGGTTTCCTTGACAAAAGCACACAGAGGAAAACGAGGTAGTGGGAGTAAGGATAAGAAGACTGTCTTTGTGTTGCAAAGCAGTCAGATTTATATAAAAATGTTGTTTCTTTCTGTTTTGTTTCCCTGATGAAGGTGATAGCTCTTTAAATTACAGAAACCTCCTGCAGATTTTTGCAGCTCCTTTGAAATCTGTAATTTGTTCAGCTTGTACAGAAATCATTTTCTTGGATTTTATCTGGAGCCAAAAGAAGACACCATATGGTTCATTTAGAGCACATTTGACACAAGCTTTAAGTGTTTTTTTTTCCAGTCTCCCTGCTCGGCTGCAGCTATAAGCTCTTAACCCCACTTTAAATAATACAGTTGCACTTTTACAAGAATTGGCTTGTAAATCTGCGTTGATATTTGCTTTACTTTGTCTTTTGTATTCTAGAAAAAGGTGCTTGAACCACTGAGAATTTTTGATTTATGTATCTGTTATGTAACATCCTCTATCTGAAATCTCCTGTAAAGGTGAGAGCAGTGCAGAGCTTGAGTTCAGTACGAGTTCAAGACTAATATCACTACTACTACTACTACAAAAAAAGCAGTTGTTCTTTCAAACCTTTATTGTCTTTTGTTATCTGTTGTGCAGCTGCATTTTACTCCCTGCTGGCACATCACATGTTTGTTGGCCTGGAAAGGAAACGTTAAGTCCTCCTCCTACCAAAATATTAGTTGACAATCGCTTAACGTCGTTGAACTTGTTGTCCTGGTTGTTTGCCGTTTATTCATAGCACTGGGAATGCAATTGACAGATCTCCCCGTGTTTCTGCACCATGAAAGATTAATTGTTAGTATTTAGTGGTGAATAGTACATGTGTCAAGAATAACTGTGAATTACACACTGTCTGCCCACGGCTTTAATTAACCAACATTGTTGGCACCATACGGAGTTGCTGCTGCTGCTGCCTTTGCAGCCAGGCAGAGCCGAGGAACACTGTCAAAACTCTGATCACAGAATATGTGAAAGCTACATGCAGTTTGTGCACATATTTGAAACCCAGGGAGCTGAGGGAAAAATAATTGTGCTGCAAGGACTTAGAAGAGTCACAAGCAGTTAATACTGTGGAGGCTGTTTGCAGCTGTGAGGCAGGAATCGAAGGAATCTTGAAGTCAGACACTGAAAATTTCAATGACACAACTTATACCTGTCAGGCCTATTTATTACTAAAGCAGGGAACATGCCTGCAACAGTGTGAGTACAGACACTTACTGATGTTTTCAGTGTTCGGACAAAAACACTGGAGCTTGATTTCCATCACCCATATGATCTATTTTTGCAGCATTACAGATTGTTTTTCATCTAAATCTGGACTTTAAACGTTCTGGTTATTTAGTCAACAATTTAAGCATTACATCTATATTCAGCCCGAATTATTCCTATTTTTTTGAGCAGCTGTGTCGAGTACGAGGTGTCATTGTTTGTTGGAGGTGATTTTTTTCAGTAGTTATATAAGTTTAGCAGGAACATTTTGAAATTAAAGCTGAAACTGTTATTTTGTAATTGAATAATCTGCTGATTACTATCAAATTTTTTTCCTTTCAAATTTCAGAAGATTACCAGTTGCATGTTTCCTCAGGCATATTATCTGTAATATCTTAATATTTCTGACCAACACTGTAAATCCCAGCCTATATTGGAAACATTTTGCAGACTACACCTTTAGTTTAGTCCTGCATATTAAAATAATAGTTTTGATTGCACCTGATCCTAATTATCCTGTGGAGCTTTAACAAATGTTAATATGTGTATTAGAAAATATTAAGTTGCTAAGAATATTGTGTCAGTTTAATGTTAACACAGCAAAATATGTTTGCATTCAATATGAGACTTTTATGTGAAGTCAGCATTAACAGTGCTCATTTTATTGATTAAATAATTTACCAAATGTATTTTTTCAGTTTTGTTGTCTATTAAAATAAACAAAATAAATAAAATAAACTTGCTGACTTAAAGAAAAAAAAAATGTCAGCCTCACTTGTGTGTTAGACCCTATACACAAAATTTAGTTTAAGGTTTAAATTGGGATTTACAGTGAATAGTATAAAACTATCAGATCTACAGTTTACCATCTCACTCTCACTATGAGAGAAAGGTTGTTTGGAGTTTTTTTCACTAAAACAAAGAGTCAGATTTTCAATGAAACTACCAGTTAATAAAGTCCCACTAATTTGCAATAACATTGTAAAACACAGTAGAAATATATGAATAATGATAAGAATGTTTTAGACTTTATATACAATGGATGATGCTAACGTGACATCACCTGTTGATCTGTGAGGTGTGTTTTGAACCCTGGAGTTCAGCATTTGATCGTCACCATTTTAGCTGTTTGGTGTCAGAAGTGACCATATTTGGAAATGAAGGGAGGAGGGAAAAGGAGGCTCTGACCCTTGAACCCAAGATGACTGCCCAATGTGAAGAGACTCGAGTTCAGGACCAGACCTATCAGACCTAACCACAACATTAAATATTCCTCTTTGTGAAACCTAATATCTACCTAAGATTTTTTATTATTATTATTTTTAGATGAACCCCCAGATCACTCACAAGAAGAGTTGACTTAAGCTAATAACAACAGAATGACTTGTGAAAAAAAATGATTGAGTATTACATGATTGCAAATGACGATTTTTTTGGAGGCAGCATCTAGTGGCCATTGTGAGCATTGCATTTTTCTGCACTTCCTCATTGGCCTCATTTTGATTTGTTCAGTTGTTCCATTTGTCCGACAGTCTCTTCAGTCTCAACAGTCTCTTCGAATATGATTTACAATTACATTTTAAAGTGGAAATCCTGGACTTAGCTACAGTGTCACATTCTGTAAATCATAGTAAAAATATCCTTTCCGTCTTTCCCGCAGCCACGTCTCCCAGAGCAGCTCCCTGGAGGAAGTTCGCCTGGACGGAGACAAGTTCGTGCCACCAGCGCCCCGGAAGGTGGAGATGAGGCGAGACCCAGTGCTGGGCTTTGGATTTGTGGCCGGCAGTGAGAAACCTGTGGTGGTCCGTTCAGTCACACCAGGTAATGTGACCCGGCTGCACGGTGACTCATTCGATTGGTGGCTCGTTACTGTATCAACACAAGATGAAACCCACCTAAAATGTAGCAAAGAGGAAAAAAATAAAACCCACTGTGGCTGTGGTTTACGTCAATGATTCATCGATTTGAACAGCTCTCAATGAGTAAGCATTCATTAGAGCTTTGAGCAGCAAGACGGGAAAACCAAAGAAAATCAAGAAGGATGGTATGACTGTGCACAATTTGTACCACTTAAGTCTTGTTTGGTGTGTTTTGGCAGGGGGCCCATCAGAAGGCAAGCTGATCCCAGGGGACGAGATCATCATGATTAATGATGAGCCAGTCAGTTCAGCACCCAGGGAGAGGGTTATTGACCTTGTCAGGTATGACAACACATTAAGGTGAGATGCCATTTAACTGATGTTAAACCTCTTGGAGAAAATGAGATGCTACAAAAAACCCAACCTTTCTGTGTATTTTTATGTCAATGCTTTATTGAGCTACATTAAAACCTCTTTTCATCCAATATAATACTTCATCTTTTTAGCTTACCGTGATATTTTATTTATTGATCCCACTTTGTTTCTGATCCAGGGTATATAAACAGTTCACTGCTGATGGCCACGTATTTACTTTTCAGAATAAAAGAAAAGCACATTAAGTTGTCCATCACTGCTTCTAGTTCTAGTGTGCTATAAAACCAAATATTTCAGCTGGATACATACGGTACACCATTCTGGCCACCTGCTCCATTCACCGTGATTTAGCTGTACACTGGTGCTGATGGGGTTTTTTTTCAAGCGCCTCATTAGATTAATTTCTCTGACACAGCTGAGCGGCTGGCTGTGAGCATTTGGTCCTTGTGTGACCTGTGCGGCAGTCTGTAAACAGTACATCAGTACAAGGAAAAGTGCCCATGTGGCCACTCCTTCATGGCTCCCGTGGCCTTGAATGGGCTTCGTCTCTGCAGTAAAACTCCGGGCTGCCAGGAGCAACACTGGGACACAGTGTTCATCCTGCTACTGTCCATAATGACAAAATATTTCCCTCGACCACAGTTTTGTTTGTTTATTTATTTCTTCATAGATCATATTTATTAAAAATCTGTTTTTTTTCCTGTGTGTGTCCTGCAGGAGCTGCAAGGAGTCCATATTGCTGACTGTTGTTCAGCCGTACCCAGTAAGTTCCCGCATCCTCGTCTATGAATGAAATCAAGTACATTCCAATAGGCTGTTTGTGTGTTTGGAGCTGATTATTCTGTTGACTCTATGAAAGCAAGTCATTAATCATGCCATATGTTTGTGCTGGCACGGCATCAGTAATGCCTCAGCTGAGTGTGAGAGCCTGGCTACCTTAAAGGGAGCCCAGTCGCTGCAGTGTTTCCAAGTCTTCCCATGATTTAGCGTCAGATCCTCACCAAGACCCCACGTGAACCTGCCACATCAACATTTACTAGAGTCACGGAGCAGCAGATGGTGGTGAACACGCAGCGCCAGGAGCATATATTCGGCCTTTGTTTACAGTTCACATAATAAGTCAGTGGAAATGGAATTATGCTTGAATTCCTTCCAAAAATAGACCAAATCATCGGTGCATGCTGAGAGAATCTGAAATGTAGGCTGTGCTATTTCCTGTGTGGCAGGAAACTTATGGCAAAAAAAAAAAGGGATAACTCACCACATGCCGTAACAGTAATTATAATTTGCACCATGCAACATTCATCTCAATTAATTTTGTATCAGTGTCAGTGTTTCTGATTTTAACCTCGATGGGTCTTTAAAACACAGCCACTTAACATCCCACTAAATAAGAACTGTAGCTGCAGAATAACCCTAGTGTACAATATTTGTGCTTTTAATCCAACCTATAATTACCTCCGCCAACAAGGTTAACTTTTCACCTGCTTTGGTTTGTAAATGTGTCTGTAGCAATAAAGACTGAATACAGAAATAGAAGAAGAAACCCGGTTTCAAAAATGAGGTCAATACGAAAGTGAAAAAAAACTGCAGTACTCTCGATCACCACTAGATGCTGAAGAAACCAACAAGTAATGTCACATTAGCTTTGTCCATTCTATATACAGGCTATGGTTAGCAAACAATATGGAAAAACCACTGAACAGACTTTTTTATTAATATTATATTATATTACCGTATTTTCCGGACTATAAGCCGCTATTTTTTTCCGACGCTTTGAACCTTGTGGCTTAAACACCGGTGTGGCTCAGTATCGGCGGCACGAAGCTCGTTAGCTTTTAACAAGCTAGCAAGCTCCGTGCCGCCGATACATTTAGCCTCGTCACATCAGACCCGCTCAGAGTGGACCACATGAAACTGTTCGAATAAATACAATAGCGGCTTATAGACAGGTGCGCTCAATAGTCCGGAAAATACGGTATTTACTATTTAGAGATAGGGCATTACCCAAGGAACGAATAAAAACAATTTGGATCAAGCAAAATCCTAAAAATCCTGTTGTAATGGAAGAATGTTTTAGTATTATTGTTATTTCACCACAAGAGGGCAACAGTGTTCAGTCTATAGTCAGTACAGCTGGATGATGCCTTTGCAGAGGTTTGCACTCTGTATGTTTACTGTGTGTTTCGTCAGTTCAGTGACATAACAGCAGTGCGGGTGTCCTCCCTCTGATGCCCTCACACACAACCACTTCAATTGCATCAGCACAGAGTGGAGTAGTGGGAGGCTGTCACGTTTTTCAAGAAGGAAACATGTCCTTGAATTGCATGAAAAAAAAAAATACATGACTCATCTCTGAACAGGCTGCTTGTCCTTTAAATCTGTTTTTTTTTTTTCCTTCTTTGCCTCTAAAAGTCACCTAAATCGGCATTCATCAGCGCAGCCAAAAAGGCCAAGTTAAAGACTAATCCTGTTAAAGTCCGCTTCGCTGAGGAGGTCATCATCAATGGACAGGTCCCAGTAAGTCACATTGAACAACTGATTCATTCTGTACACATCCAGGGTCTGAACAGTGGAAACATATGAACACACTAACAGTAAAATGAGGATATGCATGAGTAAAAAACACACCTTCGCCTATTATTTTGGTTTTTTTTTCACGCTACCACCGCTTCAATAATATAAAGAACATGTGGGTATGACTGACTGTAAAAAAGGGGAAACTTCTCACAGTGAGCATCCTTAAATTGTTGGGTGAGTCACACAAAGAAAAAAAAAGTCTTGGTTTTTTGGGGTTTTTTTTTTAGGAAAGCAACTACTAAGAAAAAAGTGATTGTTAAAGTGTGTTGCTTTGTATTACTACTGTGTTGCTGTCAAATCACATTAGTCCACACGCATGTTTTGACAGTTGAAATGAGCTAATTTCCTCAATGGACGAGTTAGTTAGATGTTTCTTTCCAAAATTTTTTCCAGGTAACACATCACATCTTGTTTGTTTCATTCATTCAAAACCAGATTTGTAAGATTGACATGGTTATGGATGTTTATTGCGAGTGTTTTTGAAGTCGTGTTATGGTTGTGAGATGCAGTGTGATAAACAGTGAGCTCTGGAGGTGGGTGGATTGTGTTGCCTTTGGACACTGCCAGGTTTGCTGTTTTCACATTGACGATATTTATATTAAGACAAGCTAACCGTTTTCTAGCTTCCTGAGATACAGATATGAGCGGGGTCTTCATCTCAGTAAGAAAGCAAATGAGTCGAAAAAGCACTGATTTTTTATTATTTTTTTTTATTGTCCTTGAATTTTGAATTCTTGGATGCGTCTCCTAATTAGAGAATGTCTCGCCCAGCTCCCACTGACACACTACAGCTAATTACCAACCTTTAGTTTAGGCAAAAAAAGAGATTTGTTAATCAAATAATTCTTATTCTATCCACAGGAAACTGTGAAGGACAACTCTCTTCTTTTTATGCCAAATGTTCTGAAGGTGTACCTGGAAAATGGGCAGACTAAATCATTTAAATTTGACAGCAACACATCCATTAAGGTAGGTGCTGGAAAAGAACCTCCATTCGCCATGAAATGCTGTTGCGTAATCGAAAGTGTTCAGTCTAAATGTTAAATGTTATTCACAAACGCACTGTGCATTATAAAGTGCAAACTCTTCTCTCTGCTGCGGCCTTCAGAAGCCTATTCAAACTGAAATTACGTTTCAAACAAAAAAAGCATTTGAAACCTAATTAACTGTGAAGCTGGAGAGAACTTGATTGGTTATTCACATTTGCATCATTTTTCTTCTATTGCGGTTCGAAGTCTGATTGTGTGGTCAATATTAGTGGTGTTTGTGTGTGTGTGTGTGTGTATATATGTGTGTGTTCAGCTGTGAAAATGATTTACGGTTATGGCTTTGAGCTGAGCATGAGGAAAAAGCTGCTGCATCTGCACGGTTCTCGTGTTGTATTAACTATGACATTGTCTGTTCCAAAGGACGTCATTTTGACCCTGCAAGAAAAGCTATCCATTAAGAGCATCGAGCACTTCTCCCTGATGCTGGAGCAAAGAGCTGAGGGATCTGCCAGCAAACTCATGCTCCTGCATGAGCAGGAGATGCTAACTCAGGTGAGACAACAAAGCAAAGAGGAAGTATAGAGTATACAACATGAAGTAGTTTTCTCTTCACACTTCTAGACAGCAATGGTCGAATTGTCTTTGGTAAATATACTATACTGTCTTTTTATCAATACAATACACTAACAAAATGCTCTTTTTCTGTCCATTAATTCAAAAGATAAAGCTAGGAGATGTTAGCTTACATTTATGTAGCATAAACCTCAGTGTCACTGCTCCCCACCAATAAATAGTCCTTCAACAATATCCCCACTTTTTGTTTTCATGGTAAATGGAGTACATTTATATAGCACTTTCTTTACCTTAGCTAAGTCCCAAAGTACTTTACAAGGCACCTCATTCACCCATTTACCCACCAATGGCTGCCGAGCTGCCATGCAAGGTGCTAGCCACCATTGGGAGCAACTTAGGGTGCAGTGTCTTGCCCAAGGACACTTTCACATGTGGACAGGAGGAGCTGGGGATCGAACCGAAAATCTTACGATTCATAAGCGACCCGCTCTGCCACCTGAGCCACAGCCACCCTTTACACTCTAGTTTTGTAAGATTTCAACGATATGTGTTGACTAGTTGTTTATGGACAGAAACCAAGTAGGGTTTGCTAACCTGGCTTCAGCTACATTATTCACGATGAGTTGTTTTGAAAAACTTTTTTCCCAGAACTGTTTCCTACATCACCATTAATCCTGAAAGACTCTCTCTCAAATGTTCCCTGTTCATTTGACAAACGAAACCCACTCATTAGACATATTACAGACACACATACTTAATGACTAATGAGACCCTGCTTATGTTCGACTTGTGCTTTAGGTGACGCAGAGGCCAGGGTCACACAAGATGAAGTGCTTTTTCCGGATCACTTTTGTCCCAAAGGATCCAGTGGACCTGCTTAGGAGAGACGCAGTAGCATTTGAGTACCTCTATGTTCAAGTGAGTACCAACACATGAAACCTCATGGTAGAAATCAACTTTAATGATGTCTGCAGAATGAGACTTTACATAAGAACTACATTTAGAAAACCTTTGCTGTAGGTGCGTTGTTGTCTGGGATTGCATGATAAGAAGAGTGACTGAAGTGTAACCTCTTCCCTCTCTGGCTCCTCCAGAGCTGTAATGATGTGGTATTGGAGAGATTTGGGTCAGAGCTGAAATACGACACGGCCCTCCGTCTGGCTGCCCTGCAAATGTATATTCTAACCATCAATACCAAGCAGTCGCAGAAAGTTTCCCTGAAGTATATTGAGTAAGTAGATTGGATTTCACGGTACGCTCTGCTCGCTGGAATCCACTGCATGCCCCCTGATACCGAACCTTTTAGTCCTTTTCTAATAACTCATTCCACCTGTGGAGGATAATGCTAAGTCTGCAGTGTTTCTAAACAGCACGCTAACAATAATGACCTCGCTATTATTGTTCTGCTGCAACACCAGAAGATACACCCCTGGTTAGGTAATGATCCTGACTGTACCCTGTCAGTTAATCGATGCACCCCCTCTGGGCGAGCTAAATCAATCACTGGTCAAGAATGACAGCTGGACTGTGCTTCACAGTGAATGAATGACCTCTTTTAATCGTTATGAATTGTGCATCTGCAGGAAGGAGTGGGGTCTGGCGTTGTTCCTGCCTCCTGCAGTGCTGTCCAGCATGAAAGAGAAGAACATCAAAAAAGCTCTCACCCACATCCTCAAAACCAACCAAAACCTGGTGCCGCCTGGAAAAAAGGTAGAATATTCTTCCTCTTTTTTCCCCCCTCTCTGCATCTGTATGCCTCTCCAGCTCTTCTCTTTCGCTTGTGTGCATCTGACTCTTGGCTACCACCTAGTGGAGTTTCAGAGTAATCAAGCAGGGTGGTTCCTTGAACAGACAATGCTGCACTTCTTTACGATCTCATTTTTGCAGCTTGTGTCTTCAGAATCCGAATGAGGAAGAAAAAAAAACCTTTAATAACACCCATGGGGAAATTGCTTATTCTACATCTATTGTTTCCTCCCCCTTCCAGCTGACTGCCTTGCAGGCAAAAGTCCATTATCTGAAGTATCTCAGTGACTTGAGGCTTTATGGAGGGCGTGTGTTCAAATCTACACTAGTTGTGAGTAAAACTGTCTTACTACCTCCCATTGTACGCAGCCTATATTATATGCTGTTCATTTACATGCACACAGTGATGAATGCTCTCTCCCTCTTCCCTCTTTTTCACAGCAAGGCGAGAAGCACACAGAAGTGACTTTGCTGGTGGGCCCCAAATATGGCATCAGTCATGTGATTAACACCAAAACAAACCTGGTGGCACTTCTGGCTGATTTCAGTCATGTCAACAGGATTGAGATGTACACAGAAGATGAGAACAGGGTTAGAGTGGAACTACATGTCCTGGATGTAAAGGTTAAACAAATCTTCTTCCCTTTTTAATATTAAAAAACAAAACTGTGCTTCCGAAATATTTACTGCGATTTTGTCATGACAACAGCAAGTCTGTGCAGACAGCAGTCATTTCACCTTCATTCGCTCTCCCATTTATTTTGTGCTCATTGTCGTCTGATTATCTCCCTCTTTCACAGCCCATCACTCTCTTAATGGAGTCTGTTGATGCAATGAATCTGGCCTGTTTGACTGCTGGCTACTACAGATTACTGGTGGACTCCCGGCGCTCCATCTTCAATGTGGCCAAAAACACGGACAGTATGGAAACAAGTATGTTAAGAGATGATCAGAAAATGACTCAACAAGAATGCGCTGTGTTAAAATAAACCCGTTTCACTTTCTTGTTCCTCTTTTTTAGGCCATGCGGCAAGAGTAAAGCAGAACTACCAGCCCATTGAGTGCACATACAGCACACCTCATAAAGTATGTGAGACAGACAGAAACAATCAGAGGTGCAGCCAAGATTATTCCGACCAGGAGTGTGAATACCTCGACCACGGCAGGTGTGAAGGCCAGCCTGTCTACGTAACTGAGATCCACCAGCCCCAGCACTCAGTTCACATGGCAGAGAGAGCAGAATGCTGCAGAGTCCCTTGCTCCCAAACTTATCTCAACATCCCAAGGGCCAAACCCCAGGACTGCTCTAGGAGCGCAAAGGTCTCCTTCATATTTGGAGATCCTCCCTTAGACAGTGTAAACCCCCAAAATCTGGGCTACCAGAGACTGATGGATGAAGGCCCAGAGAATCTAGACAATCACAGCCCCATGTACAGGCGACTCGAGGACGACTACAAGATGATGGATGCCATAGAAGACGGGTATCAGTACTCCACCAAAATCTTCGGCCCTGCTGAGTGCATCGAGGAGCCGCTGCTGCACGATATCTGCTATGCAGAGACCACAGATGACGCCGAGGATGAGGATGACATCAGCTGTGAGGAAGACTTGGTGATGAGTGACATTGACAAGCCCACGTTGCTCTCGCTCTCAGGGTCCAGCGATGACATCATTGACTTGACCTCCCTCCCTCCCCCACCGGAGGGTAATGACGAGGAGGACAATGATGTGCTGCTGCACTCCCTCAACATGGCCATCGCTGCTCCTCCTCCTGGTTTCAGGGACAGCTCTGATGAGGAGGAGCAGCAGGGGGCTGGGATTCGGGCCCAGGGGGCCTGCAATGATATCCCAGTGTCTCTCATAGATTCAGTACCCACCCACGGAGCAGAGAGCCCCGGGGAGCCTCTGGACGATGCAGTGGTGTCCACCTTACAGGCACTCGAGGCCCTCGCTGCATCGGAGGAGCAGAGCCCAGCACAGTCAGAGAGTAGCACAGGTTCTCCTTATACTATTGTAACATTCATCCATTAACATCACACATGTTCCAGCCATTCACTTTTGATTTGTTGTTGTTGATTTTTTTTTTTTCAATAAAACCCATTTTGTTCTATGTTTCCATTTGTGAGTATTTCTTCATTCATTCTGAGAACCAGACATTTGTGTTAATCATCACGTCAGTCCTTCTGTTAAGACTTGTTCTTGTTTTGTGGATCATTTCGTTTGTTTCCCAGTTTTCACCTCACACACTGTAAGCACAGAAATAATAAATCATCTAGAATAGCCTGTTACAGTTGTGACCAAAATTATTGGTACCCTTCCACTTTTAAAGAGAAAAAGCACAAATTTCTCAAAAAATCTTATCGATTTTTAGTGAAACACGATATTTGAAGAAGAAAAACACAAATGAAAAAGGCATAGTTAAAATATTGGGACCTAAGATTTTGTATTATAACCTTTTTCAGACAATCATTGCAACCAATCATTTTCTATTGTTCCTAATGAGGCGTCTACACCTTTCAACTGCTGGTTTTTGTTTGACTCTTGTTGAACAAACTTCTAAGATTATCTTGATGGGAAACTTCTTCTACTTGTGAGTTTCAGTTCCTTCCATAGATGTTCAATTTGATGAAAGCTTGGGTGCTTTCACATGTATATTTTGGGCCATTATCCTGTTAGATGAACTATGACCTGTGACTTTTGCTCCAGAAGACTCAAATCTTCTGATGTCAACACACCCTGTGTCATGCAGCCAAAGGATCTCCATGAAAAACTGTCAGCATCTTCCATCTTCCTCGGTGGTGACAAGGCTCTTTTTCTTTGAAAGCTCAATCTTTTCTTCTTCTCTAACTTTGTTTCCTTTGTCCAAATGACACTCTCCCAGTGTCAGTATGACTTGTCAACACACATTTTAACTCCAGTGTGTTTGTTTTTCTTTCAAAAATGGGGCCTTCCTGTGTGTCATTTAGAAAAACCATGGTCATACCTCGATCTTGCTCTTCTCTCATCCTTCGAACTCTCCTTCTGTTCAGTCAATTTTCCTCTTGTGGTCAGGTCCTGCCAGCCCCTCATCACATTGGCAGCTGTGGTCACAGGAACATGGAGCTGCTTGGAGACAATCTTCACCTCTACCTGACCACACTTGGCAATTTCTTTTTCTTTTCTTCTGCCTTCTTTAAACTTTCTTCTCCTTATTGTGGCCATCTTCAGTGTGGAGTACACAACGTTACCTAACAGCTTGTTCATTTAGATCAGCTGAATGAATGATGAGATGAGTGATTATAATAATAAACACTCCTATGGTGAAAATTCACTTATGTAGCACCACTTCTCAGGGGTATCAATAATTTTGCCATGTGTTACAGCATATTTCAGAGTTTTTTGCATGCATGCACCCATAAGAAAGCAGGATGGAGTATTGTTTCAGGGAGGTGTAAGGTTGCCAACACTTCAGTTTTGTCTAGATTACAAAATTTCAATTCTTATAATGGTTTGCATTCATTATTATACGTTTTTCCAAAGTAATCATCTCACTCCTGCATGCTGGTTTACATGATCACTATTTGATTCACTACTCACTCTGTATTCCACGTGCCTCAGATGAAGTTGTTAATTGGTCGTTTCTGTGTTTTTGTGACACACAGGTGTAGAAATATCACGGGCATTTAGTCCCGAGTCTTCAGATTCTGGCAATGAGACAAACTCGTCTGAGATGACGGAGAGCTCCGAGCTGGCCACCGCTCAGAGACACTCGGAGAACCACCTGAGATTGCATGTGGCCATGGCAGAGGGATACCACGTCATGAACGAGGAAAAGGCAGAGGTGAGTGGGCCCGGCGATGGCGGAGCAGGAGCTATGCAGTACAACCCCCAGGAGCATCAGGAGGAGGAGGCAAAATCCTCCGCCATCGCCTCCTCGCAGATATTTCACCCGGATGGCGGTGAGATGGAGCCAGAGACAATGGAAATCAAATCAGTCAGTGAATACTTTACAAAGATGCACATGGGCTCAGTAATGAGCAGACAGAGAGGAAAACAGAGGGAGGTGGAGAACAGAGTGCAAGCAGATACCTGTGATCCCTCTGATAAACCACACGTGGCTTCTCAAGACTCTGCAAAGGAAGAGGCCCCTCACCTCGTGGGGAAGTACAACGCGTTCACTGTGAGAGATTCCTATTACATGAACCAACTCGATCTGGGGCGAACTCACTTTAAGGACAGGCATCAAAAATGGCAGCAGAGAGTGCCGGGAAACAAAATGGCAGAGAATCTCGCTCCAGAATGTGTGAATGAGTCACAGGCTTCCCACGCAGACAGGTTGACAGCGAAGGGAGAGAAACACGATCTGGATGAAAGAAGCCAACAGTTAAATGCTCATCTCCTCTCCCCATCCAAAGGCCCCATCCCCGCAGAGGGAGACGCCACCTCGCAGGATAACGAGCAGCAACAGCAGCAGCAAACCAAACTTCCGCCGTCCGAGCAAGACATCACGCGGTTGTACGACTATCACGTGAGCAAGCGCATGTCATCGATACAAAGTGAAGGCGTTCATTCTCTGCAGAGCTCACAGTGCTCCTCTATAGATGCCGGTTGTAGCACAGGCAGCAGCAGCTGTGTCACTCCCATGGACTCTCCCCTTTGTGCCACAGACAATATGCATGTACTGTCAGAGTCCTCGCTCAAGGGCCTGAGTTATGTCACCGCTGAGGAGAAGGCTTATGGGCCCCCGGGGCAGGGGAAGGCTGGCCATCCCATAGACCCCACCCTGCTGAGGAAGATCCACGCAGCGACCAGTGCTGAGCCCGGGTTCGGGATTACACGGGATGGCGGTCACAGGATGCCCAAGATAAAAGAAACCACAGGTAAAACTAAACAGGAGGGTGCTCCCTTTCAACCTCTATGGATATTTGCATAAAAAAAAATAACAGAAGCTTTGAGAAAGTTTGTCATTGCAGGCAAATAAGTGCAGGAATGCAATTCAAACAGATATTGGGATAGTTTTGATTTTATTTGTATATATGAGTAGTCTATCCATCTCTGAGCTGTCTGCCTTCACCCTGGTGATTTTCAATAACTCAACAGAAAGACGTTTTTTTTTTTTTTTCTTTTTCCCACAAACTGAATAGCCTGCATACCTTACTGTGAATGGTCTTCACTCAATGATTCAACTCAGAAATGTTTTCTTTTTAAACAGTATAATCTATAAAACATTTGGACTTACAGGTGCCCACTGATGTTTTAGAGACAGACAACCATCACACACTCATAGTCACTCCTTCAACCAATTTAAAATCAGTGATGAACCTATTTGGAGCAAAAAAAAACCCAGTCAGGCAAAGAGAAACCCAAAACCCCCTGTAAAGCAACTACCGTATTTTCCGGACTATAAGCCGCTACTTTTTTCTGACGCTTTGAACTTAAACACCGGTGTTTCTCATGTATCGGCGGCACAAAGCTCGTTGGCTTTTTATAAGCTAGCAAGCTCCGTGCCGCCGATACATTTAGCGTCGTCACACCAGACCAGGTCAGAGTGGACCACATGAAACTGTTCTAATAAATTCAATAGCGGCTTATAGACAGGTGCGCTCAATAGTCCAGATAATTCGGTATATGTGAAAACATCCGCTGAAAAAAAAACCCCTGCGTGCCAAGTAGGGTGGAGGTGCGCTGGTTCTATGTAGTGGAAAACCACCTTATGGTTACTACCCAATGAACAAATGATGAAATTTAGGTCACATGATGGGATTCTGTCTGAAAAATCCCTATATATTATAATATAGTGAGTTTTAACAAGTTGCTCATGCAATTTCACCACAAGAGGGCAACAGTGTTCAGTCTGTAGCATCAGTACATTATGTCTGGACTATGCCTTCACACAAACTCTTCTTCTTCCTCATTTGGCAACAAATGTAAACACACATTATTACCTTCACACTCAGTTTATCTCTGAACTAACTAACTTTTTAGACTCTACTCCTCCATACTCAGCAGTTAATTGTTGGTATTTTTTGTTCACATGACTACAGCCTGTTGTATTCATAAAACAAATTAAATACACCATGTAGATTAGTGAGCTTTAGGACTGCAGATAGGTAGACTGGGCTACATTTGAAGGGGCTGTTTGTGCTGAATGGTACCAACCACAAGAGAGTAAATAAATAAACACGTGTCCCAAACTGTTGCAAAAATCTTAATCTGAAGTAAGTCTCACAGATTTGAGGTATTTTAGCGAAACACGAGTGGACTGTTACACATTATTTGTCGTTGGTTCACAGAATCTCTAATTGTCTATCTTGAGATTTAACCTGTTGGCACTTCACACACATGCTTCCTGTTTTCTGTACGAAAAGTTTCATAAGTCAGTCTACAGAGAAGTTATTAAAGCGTACGGTGCTGTGCTTGGCTCTCCTCCACAGTATCTAAAGCGAGGAAAAACAAATGACACGTTCAAAAGTCACATGATGAATGCAAGGTCTTTATATATATTTCTTCAGTATAATTGCAACAACATATTCATAGAGCACTGCAGTACAACACAGAAAGAAACACAGACACCTGTTGTCGCTGTATGAAGTGATAAGAGGCAAGAGGTTTCCCTTTTGTTAATGGGTGCCTTCATTTCTCAGTCCGATTAGTGCACCATGTTGAGTATAGAGTCATTTCAAAGCTTCAGCAAACTTAAAAAATAAAAGAGAAGAGACAAATAAATACTGTACAACACCATATATGTAATACTAGATTCAGAAATCACAAAAAGATCATGCTTTTGTTTCTCAACAGAACACTTATATGTATATTATGCACCTTCATATAGCAATGCAGCATTTCTGGCGAGGTTCCCTTCACAATAACACTATCGTCAACAAATGGCAAAAATAAAGTGCCTTCCTTTTAAAGTTGGTAATTCCAAAATGCAAAATGCGTGTTCGCATAAACGCATCTAGAGCAGAATTCCTGAAAATAAAAGGTTTGGAGCAAACATCCATAGAACCAGATTGGATAGAGAGGACAATCCAAGATGAGTTTTGTTTCTTGAGTGAGGTGCTGAGTTTTAAGAAGACTCCTGGAAAATATGTTTCACCTTATGCACCATATGTAAAGGTAGAAGAGTGAGATATTTGGATATGCCGACTAGTTCCTGGGTCAGCAAAGGAGTGTCCCGTCTATCCGATCAACTTCTGTCCACAAACCCACTAACACCAATAGTTTGAAAGCATCTTCCCACCACACCATGCATCAGCAACATCTGTTCAATGACAAGGGTTCCAACAGCTTTCTGAAAACGGCACAAATACATCATCATCAGTCCCAATCTGGATTACACACCCGACACACTCCTGATACCCCCAAACACACTTTGTACAACGTCCAATAGTGCTCCGCTGTCGTCGAGGTAAATGAGCAAATTTGTTTGTCATGGTCAGTGAGTCCCCCTGAGAACATTGTAGAGACACATCTATGAGCACAATCTAACCACTGAAGAACTTCTGTT